>VONZ01001947.1:0-81556 GCA_012976165.1 Labeo catla
AAAATAGATTGGATTATAGGTATTGCTTTTCCAGGCCGTGGCTGAATTATGTACAGTAGATCTCATTGGCCAGATTTGATGAAGCAGTGTGAGAACTGTGCTGTCCAGTTTCACTAGCACTCTGACACCTGATATTAACAAGTTTAGGTGTAAATGTGATCCAACATGAGAGCTCAAGCACATTTTGAAGGTGAAAACGCATGTGACCACATTGCATTTGTACTGCAAGTGCTAATCTGTGCTAATGTGTCTCTGGATAGCAGCAAAAGGCTGCTTACTCATCTGTCAGTCAGCCATTAATCAACCACAGCTGCTTGTCCTAAACAACAATGGACATTCTGCTTGAAACATCTTGATTTGGTGTAAAAAAAAACAAAAAAACAAACAAACAAAAAACTGCTTTATTTTATTTTGTGTTACATATATATATATATATTTGCCTTTATGTAAAAAAAAATGTTTTTTTTTTTTTTTTTTTTTTGCAACATGTTAAACAAATAGTTTTGTGTTTTGTTTGTTTTGTTTTTGTTTGTTTTGTTTGTTTTAGGTGTTTTTTGGTTTTATGATTTTATTTTATATTACTTTATATTCTGTTATTATTATTATTATTATTATTATCTTTTTACCTTAATGTTAAACACCTTTAAACATGCATCAACACTATGATGTAATGATTGACTTTTAATTTAATTTAATTTATTCTTTTATTTTATGTGTTTTCATGGTAAATTTTTTGTTTTGTTTTGTTTTGTTTTGCTTTTATGTAAAACAAATGTCTTTTTTTTTGTTTGTTTGATTTGTCTTTGTTTTTTGTTTTGTTTTCCCCTTTATGTTAAACAAATGTTATAATTAATTTTATTTAATTAAATTTTTTAAATTTATTTAATTTTATTAATTTTATTCTTTTATGTCTTTTTTTTCTGTTTAATGTTATATTTTGTTTTGGTTTTTTTGCCTTTATGTAAAACAAATGTTTTGTTTGTTTGTTTTATGTTGTTTTATTTTGTTTTGATTTGTTTTTGTTCTTTTTTTTTGCCTTTATATTAAACAAATGGTTTTGTTTTGTTTTATTTTGTTTTGATTTGTTTTTTGTTTTTCCCCCCTTTATGTTAAAGAAATGTTTTTTTGTTTTGTTTTGTTTTTGATTTTGGTTTTATGATGTTATTTTATATTTCGTTATATTCTATTATTATTATTATTTAATGTTGTATTTTGTTTTGAATTAGCTTTTTACCTTAATGTTAATCACCTTTAGCACACACTGATGTAATGATTGACCTTTATTTTATTTTATTATTTTATTTTAATTTATATTATTTTATTTTTGCTTGTTGTGTTATTTTTTATTTTATTTAATTTTTGCTTGTTGTGTAATATTTTATTTTATTTTATTTAATTTTTGCTTGTGTTATATTTTCATTAGATTTGTTTGTTTGTTTGTTTTTTACCTTAATGTTAAACAAATGTTTGTTTTGCTTTGTGTCTTGGTTTCTGTTTTTGGTTTTATGATCTTATTTTATTTTCTGTCATTATTATTATTATTATTATTATGTTATTTGTTTTATTATTTGTTTTACACGCAGCAACACACTGATGTAATGATTGACGTATCTAGTCATGTAATCAGAGGCTGTCTCCTCAAAATCCGATCACAGGTCACAGGAGGCACATTTGATATGCGTGTACCAGTGCGAGCTGTCTCGTCTGGCCACTTGTGATTGAATCCCCTGAGACGGATGTTAATACCAGGTGAAACAGGGCTTTAGGTCAATTATTTGAAGACAATATGAGCTCAGCTGTACTGGAAATGTACAGGCAGCACTTGATTCTGCTCACACAGTCGCACAGACAACCAAAAACCTAAACAACGTCTGCTGACCACATGGGAATTTATTATTTGGTTATAATTCTTTGAATACGGGTAAACAATTATTCTGCTATGTCTAACAAACAGCTTTTTTTCTCATTGCATCAATTATGTAGCCCGAGGGTGTGAAGATGTTGAAATGAACGGAGTGGAATTGTAAACCTAACGTTTCTCGGAGAGTCAAAACAAACATCTTTAGCGCTTCAGCTAATTTTGTAGTCTTATCTGGATGTTTTATCACTATTCTCAATGTACAGTGACGAAATGTGTCTGTTTGGAAAACACACTAAGTGTGTTTGTCTGCATACGCCTTTGTTTTATAGAAATGTCTTCATTCAGTTTAAGTTGTCAGGAGTAACTTACTCTTTTGAATACGTAATTGTGATTCGTCCATTATGTGGTTAGATATATTTATAATAACTGATAAACCATATAATTGCCTGTGTCCAGGCAACCGATTTCCTACATAGCTTTGCTAGTTTCATGTCTCTCATATTACTGTGTGGTCTCTTTCTTCCCACAGAATAAAATAATTTCACTCAAATCAATATTTCATATCTCTATATTTATTTATTTAATAAGTAGCTGGATAATAAGAGGATAATGTGCAGTCAGCAGGACATTTTCACACAATAGCACATTACAGAGTGAAACATGTCTTATTATCCTTTCAGGATTTATTTTGGGATAATGACTTAGTGACTCTTCATATATATTCGAATATATTGCATTTCTACGACTTGCGGAAAGAGGAGACAAATATGAAGAGATTAATTGCAGCAGTCAGAAGAGGAAAAGATTTACAATGACTCCCTCGGCAGCTGTATTAGAATCCCCCTTTCAGTTTTTATATAGTTTCTATATATAAAAATATTACAAAATATTACATTTTTATATATAAAAATATTACAAAATATTATTATACACCTTTTAATATAACATTAAAAGGTGTATAAATGCACTCATTTTTTTAAAGAAACATTTCCCAACATTGTCCAAGTTACAGCGGGAGTCCACGACTCTCTCGTCTCCCCTGAAAAATAAAAAAATAGTTAAAAGTTAACAAATTAAAAAAGAAAAGCTGAACATAAGTTCGCAAATAACATACAGTTGAAGTCAAAAGTTTACGTGCACCTTTCAGAATCTGCCAGATTTTCCAAAATGCATGTTAGTTTTTGTTTAGTACTGACCTGAATAAGATATTTCACATAAAAGATGTTTACATATAGTCCACAAGAGAAAACAATAGTTGAATTTATGAAAAATTACCCTGTTCAAAAGTTTACATACACGTTTACGTACATGATTCTTGATGCTGTGTTGTTACCTGAATGATCCACAGCTGTTTTTTTTTTTGTTTTTTTCAGTGATAGTTGTTCACGATTCCCTTGTTTGTCCTGAACAGTTAAACAGCAACATTTTTGTGTATTTGAACCCTGTCCAACAATGATTCATATGCAACTATTACAAAAGAATTCAAACGCTCACTGTTGCATCAGAAGTAAAAACGATGCAAGAGCCGGGGGTGAAAACTTTTGGAATTTGAAGATTAGGGTAAATTTATTTATTTTGTCTTCTAGGGAACAAGTAGTCTTCTGCAGGGAAGTACTAAATGGAAAAAAAAAGATATTTAGGCAAAATAAGAAAAATGTACACATCCTCATTCCGTTCAAAAGTTTTCACCCCCAGCTCTTAATTCCACAGTATTAAGAATCAAGTGTATGTGAACTCTTGAACAGGGTCATTATTATAAATTCAACTATTATTTTCTCTTGTGAACTATATGTAAACATCTTTTATGTGAAATGTCTTATTCAGGACAGTGCTAAACAAAAAAACAAACATGCATTTTGTATGATCTCTCTTATTTTGGTAAAATAATAAACGTTTTGCAGATTCTGCAAGGTGTATGTAAACTTTTGTCTTCAAGTGTAAATGTAAAATGCTTAAAAACGCTATCTTGATGAGATTCGTACTTGGCTTTACTAAATAGATTATTGATTGCGTTAATGTAAAAAATGTAAAATAGAATAGTTTTCTTTTTTTGATAGTGTAAGTAATGTTTATTTAACTAAGAAAGTGTGACTGGGATATGAATTTACATTTGATTTAAAATGTAAATTTCATTTCAGAACACCACCGCACACCCTTGATTCAACCGGTCTTTTTTTAACTGCTTATTTATTCAGCTAAAAAACATCTGATGTCTTTATAAGTGAGTCATTAATCACTAGTTCAGCTGCTGTGAATGAGTCATTGAATAATCCATTCAACCGATTCTGTTTTTTCCCCATTTATTTCATGAACTAAACACTTTGAGTTGCTCTGAGATGTGCAATGTTGTGGGGGTTGTTTAGAAATGTTTGCACTTTCTAGTGACTTCCATAGTAACTGTGAACTGATGAAGTACATGTGGTTAGTCTGTTATGATGTTTGTTGATTCCATAGTGATATATGCAAGCTGAAAACAAACCTTACAGCAGCACAGATTTATGGTGTGGTATTAAATGTACAGGAGCTGTTGAGCTTCAGCATTCATCTCGGTATGTGCTGCTGTGGCTCACTGACCTTGAGTTCAACTCCTGCAAACCACATCGATCAGTTATGCCTTTTCTACTCGCCTCTTGTTCTGACGTAGTGAAGAGGGCTGTAATGTTTTATATGAGGTGGAATCTTATTCTGCACCTTTTCAAAGACCTTTGTTAGAGTGATTTTATGCTCTCACACTAATTATTCCCTCTCTCTCTCTTTCTCTCTCTCTCCTAATGGATCCTGCACCTGATTTATATCTTCCCCCTTTGGCTGGTTAAAGGTAAGTCTCAGTTTCACCTCACAATTTTTTACTTAAGCGAATAAGTGTCATATTCAAAAGCTATGCTGATCACACAAGGGAAGGCGAACAAAACGATGCATTACGCACTGACGCTGAGGAAATAAAACTGAATTACAGTGTATGTTACATGCTTTAGATTTCCTTTGTATTCTTTTCTTTCCAATAGTGCATGCTTATTTCTTATTGTTGAAAAGAAGCTGTTGTTAAAGTGAAGGAATATTGTACTTGATCCTACTGACTGTATTATCGAATAGGCGTATTCATCAACATGCCACATACAGAGTCATGAATTCATAAATAACCAACAATCCAATATAACCAACAATCGTCTGCTGCGTTTGCCAAACAGACCCGTATTGGCTATGGACAAGAGCTAAAGCTTTGCCACAAAAACAACACAGTGACTTCATTTTCAGCGCTGGCTCTGTTTGTTCTCATGCTTGTCAGGTCTTCCTGCTCTCATCAGACAAAAAATAAACAATATTATACTGACACAAAGGCAGGACTCAATTAATTCTGATGCAAGAGAACAGAAAAGATGAGAGGAGAATGTGAGAAGGGAAATATGGCTCGCGCTTTGTTCCTTATCTCCCAAATGCTTGCCATAGCGGCCCTGTCTCTAATCTCCTCTTTGTTTCTCCCTTTTTGTCTTTCTATTCATTCTCTCTCTTTATCTACAGTTTAGGAAAATCTGTACGAAAAAGAGAGCACATTGCAACTGTGAAATTCAAATAAAAAAAAGCAAACACAACGTTTTGCCCACAGGGATATTCCAGTCTCTATAGGGTTTTTTTTTCAAGCGCCAGCTCACGATGGAGTAGGTGTCTGGTTTTGAAGTCAGGTAAAGAGAAAGCTGTAGCCAAAGAAATTCTTCCCTCCCCAAGCCTTTTGTTTCTCCATCATGACTTGCCGTGATGAGCACTTTGTTCACCCACAGTCTGTGAAGCAGAATGCCGTTGTAGTAATTAGACCGCGTCAGCCTTTACTGTACTGGCTGCAAAACCCAAGACGTTCTCCAAGCTTTTCCTAGCGCTGTGCCATCGGTTTTGGCATCAGTTTCCAGCATTAAAGGTGCAGTTCACTCAAACATGAAAAGTCTGTCATCATTTACTCACCCTCATGTTGTTCCCAACCTGTATTAGTTACTCATGTGCAACACAAAAGAAGATACAGTACCTTGCGAAAGTATTCATACCCCCTTTTTTAATGTTTTGTTATGTTTCAGCCTTATGTTAAACTGCTTTAAATAACTTTTTTCCACATCAATCTACCCTCCATACACCATAATGACAAAGCACAAAACAGGTTTGTAACAACTTTGCAAATTTATTAGAAATAAAATCTGAAATGATTGCGCAAGTCTTTATACCCATTCTGGGACACTTGAAATTTAGCTCAGGTGCATTCATATCGCTTGTAGATGTTACTACACTTCGAGTGGAGTTAGCCTGTGGCAAATTCATATGAATGAGTATGATCTGGAAAGGCACACACCTCTCAATAAAAGGTCTTTAAGGCAACACTCAATAAAAGGCAACACTCTATCAATCTGGTCTTTATGGTGGCGTGGCCAAACTCAATCCTCTCCTGAAACATGAAAACCCACTTGGAATTTGCAACAAAGCACCTAAAGAACTCTCAGATTGTGAGAAGCAAGATTCTCTGGTCTGATGAACCTCAATTCCAAGCATCATGTTTGGAGGAAACCAGAAACTGCTCATCATCTGCAGAGTACCATCCCAACAGTGAAGTGTGGTGGTAGCAGCATCATGCTGTGGGGCTGTTTTTCAGTGGCAGGGACTTAGGGACTCATCAGAGTAGAAGGAAAGTTTAGCACCGCAAAATATAGAGACAGCCTTGAAGAAAACCCAGTCCAGAGCATTCAGAAGCTCAGACTGGGCAGAAGGTTCACCTTCCAACATGACAATGACGCTGACAACTCTGCGAATGTCCTTGTGTGGCTTGAACTCGATCAGACATTTCTGGAGAAAACTTGAAAATATCTGCCAGCCCCCTTCCAAGCTGACAGAGCTTAAAGCTTAACTCTGCACGAGTTGAGGCGAAGAATGGCAGATAATTGTCAAATGCAGATGTGCAAAGTATGTCGCATCATATCAAAAAGGCTTGAGGCCGTAAAGGTGCTTCAGATAAGTACTGAGTTAAGGGGTATGAATACTTACGCAATGTGCTTATTTCTGTTTTTTATTTTTTAATACATTTGCAAAGTTATCACTAATCTGTTTTGTGCTTTGTCATTATGGTGTATGGAGTGTAGATTGACATGGAAAAAAGTCTATTAAAGCAGTTTAGCGTAAGGTTGCAACATAAAAAAAATGGGCCGAATTTTGCAATTAAAAAAAGTATGTGATTTTTTTTTTAACCCACAATTTGAACTTTTTTCCCTCAGAATTCTAAGAGATTATTTAGAATTATGACTTAGAATTAAACTCAGAATTTCTGATTTTTTTTTTCAAAATTCTGCAAAAATCTGTGTCAAAACTGTGAGAAAAAAAGTTGTGAGATAAACAGTTGTTCCAGAACGAATTGGTACTTCTGAACTAATTGGTTAAACAAATGATTCAGTGGTTCGTACATGAAAAAGTATGCTTTGTTCCAGAATGAATCTGTACTTTTAAACTAATTGGTTAAATTAATTATTTAATGGTTCATTCATGATACAGTCACTCACTTTGTTCCAGAATGAATTGGTACTTTTGAAATAATCAGTTAAATTAATGATTCAGTGGTTTATATTTTTATACATAATGAAGTCACTCACTTTGGTCCAGAATCAGTCTGTACGTTGAACTAATTGGTTAAATGAACAATTCAATGGTTCATACACAATAAAATCGCTCGCTATTTTTCAGAACAAATCTGTACTTTTGAACTAATTGGTTAAATAAATAATTCAATAGTTCGTACATAATAAAGTCACTCGCTTTGTACCAGAATGAATCAGTACTTTTGAACTAATTGGTTAAATAAATTATTAAATGGTTCGTACATTATAAAGTCACTTGCTTTGTTCCAGAATGAATCAGTACTTTAAACTAATCAGTTAAATGAATGATTCAGTGGATCGTACATAATAAAATCACTCACTTTGTTCCAGAATGAATTGATACTTTTGAACTAATTGGCTAAATTAATTACTTTTGAACTAACTGGTTACATGAACAATTCAGTGGTCTGTACATAAAAAAGTCACTCACTTTGTTACAGAATGAATCTGTACTTTTAAACTAATTGGTTATATGAATGATTCATTGATTTGCACACAATAAAGTCGCTTGCTTTGTTCCAGAACGAACCAGTACTTTTGAATTAATTGGTTAAATGAATCATTTAATGGTTCATTCATGATACGGTCACTCGCTTGTTTCAGAATGAATTGGTACTTTTGAACTAATCGGTTAAATGACTGATTCAGTGGTTTATACATACTAAAGTCACTCGCTTTGTTCCAGAATTAATCAGGGTTTTGAACTGTTTGGTTAAGTGAACGATTCAATAGTTCATACATAATAAAATCACTCGCTTTGTTCCAGAATGAATTGGTACTTTTGAACTAATTGGTTAAATTAATGATTCAATGGTCCATACGTAATAAAGTCACTCGCTTTGTTCCAAAATGAATCAGGGTTTTGAACTAATTGGTTAAATTAATTATTCAATGTTTCATACATAATAAAGTCACATGCTTTGTTCCAGAATAAATCGGTACTTTTGAATTAATTGGTTAAATGAATTACTTTTGAACTAACTGGTTAAATGAATGATTCAGTGATTAATTTACTTCATTTATGATACAGAGACTTGCTTTTTTTTCAGAATGAATCTGTGCTTTTGAACTAATCAGTTAAATTATTGATTCAGTGGTTCATACAAAATAAAGTCACTCGCTTTATTCCAGAATGAATTGGTACTTTTCAACTAACTGGTTAAATGAATGATTCAATGGTTCATACATCATAATGTCACCTGCTTTGTTCCAGAATGAGTCAGTACTTTGGTACTAATTGATTAAATAATTGATTCAATGATTCATTCCTAATACAGTCACATGCTTTGTTCCAGAATGAATCAGCGTTTTGAAACGAATGATTCAATGAATCGATTATAAAAAAGAATCACTCTTTGTCACCATATACTGGTGCAATGGTTTAATGCAGACTGTTATTTAAGAACTTTTAAGACAGTTTTTATAACCACAAATTTATGCTTTCCGATAAAATTCTAGTTGTTATATCTTTACTGTCCCATCTATTATAATGGCACTTACTGTAATGCTAGAAACAATCATTTATCACTTTATAAGGTACAAGACACAGTCCATTGTTCCCCATGCTGACCATACACTATCAGTTTAACCTTGAAGATGTGTTGAGGTGCCATCTTTCCCAGGCTTCTGCCCTGATCCCATTCATTATCACTCGCAATGATCCCTCAGGTCACAGGGCCAGAGATTTTAATTACGGGGCCATAAATGGAAAAATTAAAGAGTGCATTTATAAAACGCTGAATGTGTGAAATGAAGTTTTTGGACAGCAAAGCTGCACCGGTCTGCTCTGGTCGTTAGTTTTGTAAAAGTGAAGCCAGGTCATCTATCTGGACCGTGCGCAGCCATTTTTAAGATGCAAACACTACTATTATTCTGCTTTATGAGCTTGTCTGAAAATACTACACTGTAACATGCAATGCCACACTTCACCTTAGTAGTAAAATCTGACTTAAGGTTTATATCCAGCCTGGGCTGTAAATTACAGTAAGACCCAGTGCTAAAGGAACAATGTTAGTCACTTGATCCTCAACAGCCACCGTAGACAGCACAGAACGTGGCTCTTTATTTCTCTAAAATTCATGTCTGCATACTGTAAAAATACTGTTATAAACAGAATAATATACACCCTGGTCATTATAACAAAGTAAACTTGATTTCGCAATAATGACCAAATTTTAAAATGACAACCGCATATCTGTTCTCGCTGAAAGTCAAGCATAGTATCCACAGACGGATGATTCCTCAAATAAAAATGGAGGATAAGCCGAGCTGTATGTGCGCTAGAGGGTCCCGATTTTACGCGAGAACCATGACCACGCTAACAAAACGTGAAGGGCTGTCCTCCTCATGGGGCCGAGACGCCCACCCCTGCGTAGAGAAATAAACGCGCTCACTCCGGGCTGCCCCTCACATCAGTCACAGGGGTAATGATCTTCGACCATGGACAGGGTTACAGCGACGGCTCCGATCGCTCTGCCTCGTGGCCCCACCGGCAGCACGGGCCCCCAGATACAGCACGCTGTCAGAAGATAGACACGCTCTGATGTATGGGCCGTGTAGGTCACTGAGATTAGTGTCACAACCTTCAGTACGCGTTATAATAGAGTTTAACATGGGTGTCATTGCATTACTTTTGTCAAGGGCCAGTGCAGGACAGTTATGTGCAGTGATTAGTGTAAATAATAAATCAATCCAGGTTTGGAGGATGATGACCTGTAAAAGAGAGGCATTAAAATTATAAATGCAACAAAAGAAGACATTTTTAGAAATATTTCAACTGGAAATGAACATTCAATCATTATTTACTCACGTTTATGTCATTCCGAACCGGTATTACTTTATTTCTTCAGTGGAACACAAATGGAGATGTTTTGAGAAATGTTCACGCTGCTCTCTTCCATAGTGAAAGTGGATGGGGACTAGATGGAGCTTCAAAAATGACAAAAAAGCTGCATTAAAGAAGTCAATAAGCACACACAGGCAGAATCACACACTCAATCACAGGCAGAGAGCTCCTCCACTCAATTATTTTGTAGTATGATAATTAACCAATTCACTATGCATGGCCAATTCTCAAAGGCGTCTTTGAACTAATTGTTCTCATTGACTCTATTAATTATTTGTTTGCTGATTTAATTATTTTCAGATCTGGAAAAATGGAAATTAAACAAGAGGCCAATGAGTGTTGCCAGAAAACAAAAACTCAAAAACAGCTATTCAAATGATGCACTTTGAATGGTCACACTTAACTCTTTCTAAAAAGAAATAAAAAGTTAACATAAAAACATTTATAGATCTCTAAAATTTGATCGCCAAGCCTACATCTGATATTATAAGATGTATACATGGTGCCACATCTATCTTTGGGTTAAAAGAATAAGAAAATATGTTTATGATATACAGAAAATGTATTTACATAAAATACTAGAAATGCTCAATTTAGTCCTAACTGAAAAAATGAATTGCATTAAATTAACTTATATATTTTTGATTCTACTCTATTTATTCTGCCCATTCCAGTTGGACTTCTCACAATATTGTATATTTTATCTTAAATACATAGCACTTTCTTTCATATTCTGTTCTGAGCTGTAAATAAAAAGGTTATTAACGCATGTTTTACAAGATAATACTATACCAGGCTTTCTCTAAGAAATTCAATTTTAATTGTAATTTGCTGTAACTGTTTGTGAAAATTACTAGCAAATTCATTATTATAAAAAAATAAAGTAAAAAAGTGTTTACAACCCTAAAATTGGCTCACAGTTTGTCCTGTTTAGACAAAAGGGAGAAAATAAATGCTAAATGCGAATAATAAAATGCTACAAATAATAATATGTATAATCATACATAGTAGGAAAATAAATATGCATATTAATTAAAAAAAAACAAAACAAAAAGCACAAGAAAATGCTTCCACGGATTGTTTGTCACTGCAAATGACATGACTTTATCTTCATTTTTTTAAAATGAAACAAAACAAAACAAAAAGTTTAATTTCCCAATTCAGCATTATTTATGTTATCAGTTTTGCTTATTATTTGATCTATATTTATTGTAATACTATAATATTAAAACCAAAGTTTGATTATGATAAACAGTCAGCAGTGATTTGCAATGCAAAATCTGGGGCCTGAAACTTACTTTGCCAATAAATGTGAATTCTAAAAATAAAGGTTGTTTATTGACATCAACATCCAAGGAACGTTTCAAATGCAGAAGAGGTTCTTTATAGTTGAAAAAGGTTCTTTAGATTTTTAAAATATGACCCTGGAACACAAAACCAGTCTAAAGTAGCACAGGTATTTTATATAAATTGTCGATTTTTCTTTTATGCCAGAAATCATTAGGATATTATTCATGTTCCATGAAGATATGTCGTACATTTTGTCGGTGCCAATCGCCTTGTGGGCAGTGCGTCGACATAAAGCGCTGTTGCGCTCCAGGCGTCCCGTGTTCGAATCCCTACTCAGGACTTTTCCTAGCTCCATCTCTCTCTCTCACTTTGCTTCCTGTCCCTTCTGATTTGTCCTGTCTTAATAAAGGCAAAAATGCCAAAAAAAGATACTTCGTACATTTCCTACCATAAATATATCAAAACTCAATTTTTTGATCAGTAATATGCATTGCTAAGAACTTCATTTGGACAACTTTAAAGGCGATTTTCTCAATATTTTGATTTTTTTTTGCACTCTCAGATTCCAGATTTTCAAATAGTTGTAATTCGGCCAAATATTGTCATATCCTAACAAACTTATCCTAACAGCTTATTTATTCAACTTTTAGATTCTTAAAAATTGTTCTTTTAGCAAATGTTCACGTAAAGGTTCACTGGGGAACCAAAAATGGTTCTTCTATGGTATCACTGCAAAAACACCCCTTTAGAACCTTTATTTTTAAGAGTGTGATTTAAAATGTGGACTTTTATCTGAAAACAATGTCAAAACATTAAAATTTAGTGTGCTCCTTTTAACAACAAAACTAGCAAGTTAACCGAATCCTGAACTCTTGCTGGTTTTCATTCGTCCTTTTCAGGTGGAGGCCGGTCCTCTGGCATAAACCATCATCTCTTGTTCTTGTCAATGCCAGCGTCCTGCCCTCCACTTTGTACCAGACCGGTCGACACATTAAATCGTGACTAGCCCGTGGCATCCATCCAAGCGCTCTCAACAAAAAGCTAATATTCCCCTGCAACGTGCCAGCCCACGCATACTGACCGTGCCCCCGTAACGACCGGCATATGGAAAACAAATTGCCGAGGCCGGGATCAGACACCACACGGATGTTTAAGGCCGCGTTGCAGCCGCCACCGCCGCTGCTTCCCACCCGACAACTCCCACTATTATTTATCATGCTGTTTTAAATGTTTTTCTCATTTGTTTCCGCTAAATATTTCATCGTCCCTTAAATATTCATTTAACTTCTTCTGCTTTTGAATTTTTTACCAGTTTCTCTTTCTCCACACGTCTTTCTCGGGCTCAGCAATCATAAATAATTATGCGTGTGCTCCTAGAAACAGACTGCATAAATCATGCACATGAATTCTTTTTTGTCTTTTCTCATTAAGACGTGTGCTTCAACTAGCCTAAATACTTCCCACTGCCCCACTTGTGGAAATTGGATGCTCAATCCAGCAATATCATCTCTTGGACGGGTTTAGCCTCTTGGTATTACACCAATTTTGCTACCTTTCTATGCGGTCATCTTGAATGATGCTTTGTTAGCGCAACCGCTTTAAACTCTAGCTAACTTGTAAACATTTAGGCAATTATCTTTTTTGGAAACCAAAGCGCTGGCTTTCTCGCCCTGAGTGGCTCTTTCATGCCAGCCGAAGCAGGGAAATATGTTTGCTTAATAGCTTCCTTGTTATGTCCTCATAAATTAAGAACTCACTTCATCTCGCCGCGCTCCACAAGAGGAAAACATCAAACATCTCGGCACGGAACTCGCGCCCCGACTCAGGAAAAAGAAAGTTTGCTTTTGAAACATTCACAACACCGACGGAGAGAAAGAGAATCAGATACGCATCCCGGATGTCAACCGAATCAAATCCCGTTGAACACACTCCTGATCACACACAGGTTTCCAAATGTTTGAAGAGGTTATTTGTGAGGAACGAGTGTATTTTAGCTCATTTGCATATAAGCAAATCAATATTTTATTGTTTTTTTTAGTCGCTACTCTTATCACGGCATCCTTTAGAAGACACAAATATCTCAGTTCATCTGTATGGAGAAAAACAGACTTTTTTTTAATATCAGACAACAAACATTTGATAATTAGAAGGATGGAAAAGTATAAAACAACCTGTGTAACGAGTTATTAAACAAATTTACTCTAGTTAATGAGAAATTCAGGACTAACCGTCATTTTGATAGTGCACATCAAAGTCAGCATCTGGTCTTTATTTGTGTATAACGCCTGAACGGAGCCTCGGCAAACATCACGGCAAGCAGAAACAAAAAGGTACTGTAAACTTTGAATATTGTAGGATTATCTGTTACTTAATGAGGCCGTTCGATCAGACAGAGCAAATAGCAGTATGCTAATTAGTGATTATACTCAATGATCCTGAGCACACATCTCACATATCTGTGGTATTATGGGGCAGTTCACATTTATCAGTCTCCTATAGCCAGAAGCAATCAGACTGCATCCGGATAAAAACCATGTTAATATGATGCTGCACTGAAATCAATGCGATTTATGAAAATATCTTCGCGTCTGTTTTGCATTCTAGTTTTTAGTGGTATGCACTAACCTATAAGCTCTGTAAATTTTCTTTGTTCTGTCACAAAATTAGTGAAAGCTCAGAGTCCTCTCTCATTTGCATACGCTAATTGCTCGTTCTCATCATGCAGTATGAAAGTAACCTCATTTGATAATAAGACAAGACTAATAAATCATGGACTTCATCATTAAATTAATCACTTCCTGGGGGGATATTGATTGTTTTATCTAATTGTTTAAAATAAGACTAAAAACTACAACATTTCTACACCTATGCCATTTTTAATTATTAATAAACGATTTAGATGATTACACTTTATGATAAAAGTCTTTGTAATTTCCATTGTATTTGTAGGTCTTGACTCAACATTTTAAAAATGCACATTTTCACTTGTTTTTGACATGTAGAAAATATTCTTTACAAAATATATTGACGTCAAACATTCTAACATTTCAAAATAATTGCAGACATGTCTCTCTCTCTCTCTATTTATATACAGACAGCATATTTTTAACCTAGTGTGTTAAAATTTAAGCCTACAGCAACATAGCCTGAAGAACTGCCTGTTTTATTATGTATAACTTTCTCTTTTTTTTCATTATCTTAAATCTGTTTAAGCAAGCAATCAAAGTTTCTGAGGTGTCATTATGTTATAATATATGCATTGCATTAAGTTAGCACTACATCTGTCTGTCTATCTATCTATCTATCTATCTATCCTTGAGTTGAAAACTATAGACTGACATAAAACGTCTTTGCTTTAGACATCTTAGACTTGCATTCTGCATCACTAAAACATCAGTGACTTATGCACCAAGCAGGTGTATTGTAATAATCTAAATTAAGTAGTAAAGTAAATACAGTTTTATAAACACTGATTTATGGTAAAAAACAAAACAAAACAAAAAACTTACTTGTTTATTTTACTAAACTTCCATAAGAATAAAAACATAAATCTAAAAAAATCATGTTGTTCATTGTGATTTCAATGTTGACACTGAATCACTAATCTGCATTTACTGAAGAGGTCCTTCTATTTAGAGATTAATTAACGGAAAGATCTCATCTAACATAGTGTTCTGTCGCCACCTAGTGTACTACTATTGAATAGATCAATGCTTGACAGCCGTTATTATATCTGTTTATTCGACTAGTTAGGTCAGAATCATATGGCGGTTGCATATCTTGGCGTAGATAACTACGACCTGCGTTCTTTTACTAAACAAAGTGTTTCATTTGTCTGCTAACAATATGCAAGATACATGCATCACAGAAGAATTCAGTCACTGTCATTACAATCACATCTCAAATTATGTATTGAAAATATATTCTCCATAGAATGCCGTAAAGGGAAGTCTTGTTAATAAGGCTAATTTCATGACTAGCATTCTATGTATAGCATACTATTACATATAGCAACACGCAAATTTACACTTTCTACGATTATTTGCCAAAATGGAATAAAAATTCTGTCTAAATGTGATATTTACCTTGAATTTCTTCGCACACCACGTCTCATATTTCATTTTAAGCTTTTCACGGACGTTGTTATCCTTGGTAAACTACACTAACTTTTGAAAAAACTGCGATGGAATTGACGTCACAACTATGGGAAAGTTATAGCTGTTGACAATAACGTTATTATTATTTATTTAATTATTTTGATAAACTTTAATTTTAGTAATTTGTGTTTTTTTTTTGTCATTTTTATTAGTTTTTATTGCTTTTCTTCATTTTAATTTCAGTTTTGGTTATTTTAATACACAAAGATAATGAAAAGAGAAATGCTGCCTTATATATATATAATTTTATTATTTATTATTTTTATTATTTGATTATTATTTATTTCAGTTAACTTTTATTTCAAGTAAATATTTATTTGTTTGTTTAGTTAGTTTTTAAGTTAGTTTTTAAGTTAACTAGAATAGATATGTTCTTGTATACACTACTAATCAAAAGTTTTTGAACAGTAAGATTTTTAATGTTTTTTTTTATTATTTATTTATTTTATTTTAGTCTCTTCCTAGCCTGCATTTATTTGATTCAAAGTACAGAAAAAAACAGTAAAAACGGAACTATTTTTCCTATTTAAAATAACTGCTTTCTATTTTAAAATACAATTTTTACTGTGATTTTTACTGTGATTTCAAAGCTGAATTTTTAGCATCAATATTCTGATTTTCTGAATATTATTGAATGTATTATTATTATAATGTATTACAATATTAGACTGTATTATTATTATTATTATTATTATTCTTAGCTTTGGTGAATAGAAAGTTCAGAAGAACAGTATTTATTTGAAACGGAAATCTTTGTAACATTATAAATGTCTTTATCATCACTTTTGATAAATTTAAAGCATCCTTGCTAAATACCAGTGTTTATTTCTATAATTATACTGACTCCAAACTTTTGAATAGTATAGTGTAATGTTACAAAAGCTTTTTATTTCAAATAAATGCTGATCTTTCGAATCCTGAAAAAAAGTACTCAATTGTTTTAAATATTGATAATAATAGTAATAATAATAATAATAATAATAAAAAGGATCATGTGACACTGAAGACGGGAGTAATGATGCTTAAAAATTAGCTTTGACAGGAATAAATTACATTTTAAAATATATTCAAATAGAAAGCAGTTATTTTAAATACTAAAAATATTTCACAATATTACTGCTTTTGCTGTATTTTGAATCAAATAATGCAAGCTTGGTGAGCAGAAGTGAACATTAAAAATCTTACTGTTCAAAAACTTTTGAATGGTACTGTACTTCTACCATAAACCCGGTACTCCTTTACAGCCATGTGTGACTTTTAATAAAGAAACCTACAAACTTCTATTTTGAATACGAGCAACATTGTGACCGGAAGTTGTGCGTGTTATTGAGTCAGACTTCACCTCAATTCACCCGACACTTCCAAAAGAAGAATGACGGCCGGTTAAAGCAACAGATGAGATGGGTCTTTGGGGTTCGTCAGCTGTTAAATCAATCCTCTAGACCGTTATCGACTATTTTAAATGTTATTTCCACACGCATTTCTCACCGTTATTTGTGTTTAACTGACAGCAGTCGTGCTGTAGGAAGGAAGCAGGAGAGGAAAAGGGACTGGCTGCGCACTGCTGGCCTCCTAAACACACACTCATCGGGGACTTTACTTAAAAGGGCAAGATTGCTTTGATAGCGATATAAATGCTGGTATTTTAAACACGATCTATTATAAGTATTAATATTAATCAGAGACATCAAAGACTATGTGAAGTCGTTATTGTTTGAATATCAAGGTTTGTTTTTCGTGCAAAGGATTGTTTTTCTTGCGCTTTTTGCTGATCGATTATAGTTGATCACACATCAGCCGTCATCGATCATGGCCACAGATATAATAGCGACTGAAGAAGTCTCAAACCAGAGAGACTCGGGTGATCTGAACGCCAACAAAAGTAATCCCGAATCAGACACACCCAGCCGGACATCTGAGACGCAAGAAAACAGGAATATAAGTAGCCCATTATCGTTATCGTCATCATCATCGGTTCATTCTGGGGAAGAATTACCTCAGGACTCCATAACAGGGAATTCACTGGCGAATGGAGACAGTCCGACCCGAACAGGAGATCCGCCGCAGGAAGCAGCGACTCCAGACAATAGACAAAAACAAGGCGTGAGGACTTCAACTCCTGTGCGAGCACCGCAAACACACTCTTCACCAGCTGAACACAATGGAAGGTATCGGCAACACTGTCTGTGTCTCAAAACAAAGCTGTCTACACTATGTTTTAAGACTGTAACTGGCATATTTTTTGAATATGCTACACTTTGGTTTTCCATGACTAGTTTTGGTCATAAGTTCAGGAAATCCCGTGGTTTCGTTGGGAGAGCTATAAGTTTTGAAACAAAGTTATTTAACACAAAATTAGCAGTAAGTAAAATAACCAGCTTTAAATAAAACAAATGTTTTTGTCTCTCCTTAAAGGAATAGTTAAGATAAAGATGAACATTTGCTGAAAATTTACTAACCCTCAGGTTATCCAAGACGTAGATGAGTTTCATCATTACCTCACTTACTCACCAGTGGATCCTTTGTAGTGAATGGGTGCCGTCAGAATGAGAGTCCAAAAAGCTGATGAAAACATCATAATAATCCACAAGTAATCCACATGACACCAGTCCATCAATTAACATCTTGTGAAATAAAAAGCTGCGTGTTTTTAAGAAAAAAAATTCTTTATTAATCTGTTTTTAATTTAAAGCTGATTTTGGCCCATTCTACCTCAGGTCTTCCCCCTTTCAGCTGTATCAGCATGTGAAATCATACAACAATATAGTTACGTTAATATAATATGTTGAATTATGACATTAAGTTAAGTCAAAAATATGGTATTTAGTATAGAAGCATGTTTCTGCCACTTAATAAAAAATGAAAAAGGAATGATGAGGATGACTTTTTACCTCACAATTCAGATTTTTTCTCACAATTGTGAGCTTATCTCGCAGTTTGCAATTTTTCAGAATTGTGTGGTACAAACTTGCAGTTGTGTGTTATAAACATCAGTTGTGAGATATAAACTCGCAATTTTTTCTTGCAAATTCGCGAGATAAAAACTTCAACTTTTTTCTTTGCAGTTGCAAGTTTATATTGCAATTCTGCCTTTTTTTTCTAAGAATTGTGAGACATCAACTTGGAAAAGCAAGTTATAAAGTCCAATTTTGAGGGAAAAAAAGATTGATATGAGAGATAAAGTCTGAATTGCTAGATATAAATTTCTCAGAATTGTTAGTTTATATCATGGTATTGTGACTTCCGCCTTTTTTTTTTCCGTTTAAGAATTGTGAGTTTATATCACGCAATTGCAAAAAAAAAAAAAAAGTCTGAATTGTGTGATTAAAAAAGTTGCAATTATCTCTCTTTTTGCTTTTAATTTAGTGGCGGAAACGGGCTTCCATAATTTAGTGCCCCACATTATGTACTCCACTTTATTTGTATGAACAACAGTAGCTAAAATACATTTAGTATAAATGCGTAAACGCTATAGCTTAATCACAAAAAATACTGTAATTATATTCCATTACTGCTCCTTTACATTATAATACATAATACAATACATTTAATGCATGTTTACATTAATAATATAATAAAATTTGACACAAATATACCCACATTTCTGACATAATACCATTGTGCAGTTAGTACAACTACAGTAAATCTAAAGTAATTAAAAAAAGTTACACATAGGTCTTTAGTGGACAAAAATGTCCATGTCAAAAAACTGTCATAAAAATTTGAAGCTATGGAGCACAGGCTTAGGTTCAGTCTCATTTTAAAGAAGACCCATGGCAGATTAATATTGCAAGAAATAAAAGTTTAAAAAGTGAAACCAAAAAACAGTTATAGATGTTTAAATTTATGAAAATGCTTATGTAAATGCTTTATATAAAATATATATTTTATGAAATATGTTGAACTTTAAACCTGCAAGAAAATCAAAGCCATAAATCTAAACAAGTTGTGTTCCAAATTTGAGGTTGATATCTCCAAAAATGAGTTTTTAGGAAGATTTTTCACCACTAGATGCCAGCAAAACTCCACTGGTGCACACAGTGGTGTGGAGTTTTTCTCTCTCATATGTTACAAGCACAAAATTTTTTTTAATGACACGCATACAAACCACACTCTGACATCCATACCAACACACCCACACAATTATAGCTGCATTATTTATCCAACTGGCTCTATAATATGCAGAAAACAGAAATAAAGAGAGTATTTGCTTATTGGCCAAATCTGTCTGGTAGAAAATTGTAAACAAATTTAATTTTGAAGCCTTGCCAACAGAATGAAAGTCTATTAACACTACTAAAAAATGCATCATTTTACAGTTAAATGCCTCTGTGATTAAAAATAATGGGGACACTTTTGTCCTTAAGGTCCTGAGAGGAACTATTTTTTTGTACCTAGTGCAAAATAGATTTATTAAAGGAAATGGGGGTAAAATAGTACAATTCCAACAAAAATACACACCTGTGCCAAAATTTATGCAGCTGGCAATAACACAGGCAAAATGATAAAAAAAACAAAAACAAAACTAAAATGGACAAAAATGTCCAAAAGTTCGCACAAGAGTTAAAGGAGACCTATTTTGCCCCTTTTTACAATATGTAATTTAAGTCCCAGGTGTCCCCATAATATGACTGTGAGGTTTCAGCTCAATATACAGCACAGACCATTTACTATATCATTTTGAAAGTGGCTATTTTGAGTGGAAGCTGTTTTCATGCATGTCTCTTTAAATGCAAATGAGCTGCTGCTCCCCGCCCCCTTTTCCAGAACAAAGCTTTGCCTTTACAACTCATACCTCACATCCTCTGCCAAAAAACATCTGTTTGGTTTTGATAATGATGTCTATCACGCTAAAAATCATTCGTTTTAAACCATGTTAGTTTAAAATTCTGATATACGGTTTTCCCGTCTGAAGCACGAGCACAGAAAGTGCTGTCACATGGCACGTGAGTAGAAAAGTTCTCTTTCATGTCGTATTGCGCTTAAACTGTCAAATACACACAAGTTTATGTTGTAAACACACATGAGTTACAAAAACAGTCGGTTATTTCTGTGAAGGTAAACAGCTGGGAAAGAAAATAAATAATAGTATTCTGCGCTAGTCTGTGCAGCTAATGAAAAAACTGTAAGCATGCTTTGCTTTTTTTTTTTTTTGCCATGGAGTTAGAACTGGTAAACCGTTGTTGCTTGCAAAAACAGAAAGTTTGGAAACTAGGTCGAAATGTACAGATTAAGGGGTGGTAATATTAAAATAAGATCCCTTTCCTACGTCAAAGGGGAGCGAAATCTGAGCGGCTTGCTTTTACCAAAACAAAGTTACTGGGTTGTCCTTTTTCAGGTTTCTGGGTTGGTAGATGCACTGGGGACCTGATTATAGCACTTAAACATGGAAAAGGTTAGATTTTCAGATATGTCCCCTTTAAAAAAACATTTTTGAGTTTCTGACTTTATTTGACACGCTATTTGTAAAGCACCTTTTGTTTGTGTGCCGTTATTGTCCTTTACTGTAGGGTTTGGTGGCATGCAAAACATACGCCTGCAGGTGTATAACCGTCCCTAGGTGTGTACAGTCTATTCAGTAATCTACTTAGTCTCAGGTGTGTACATAGTTTCTATAAATAGTTATCTGTGTGCATTACATTATTTAGAGTCTAAGTCTATGATTTGGCTTTATAATGACAAATTTATTTAAAATGTCTTTAAACAAAACTTACCCTTACATCATGAACACAAAAGATGACATGTAAAGTTGTTTTTGTTCATACAGTGAAAGTGAAAGTCAGAGTCTAAAGTTGTTTTGGACCCCATTGACTTTCATTGCTCGTACAAAAACAGTTGAAACAGCCTTTAAAAGATCTTCTTTTGTGTTTATGGAATGCTTTAGCAAAGTGACATGAGCAAACATGCGGTGTTGTGTCCCATGACACAACAGGGTGAACTGTTGCAGATCGCTTGTAGGGAGGGTGGTGTAAAGAGCGGCAGACTTCCCCCCCTGGAGGAGTATGACTGATACCACATGGATGGCATGGCAATTAGCTCCCGTCCACAGTTAACCAGTGTCTCACATCTGAGCGCCAGCCTCTCTTTGAAATGACTAAACAGCTGGTGGATGAATGACTCCTTTGCTGAGCCTCATTCATTAAAATCAGAAGACATAACAGCCTGTACACAAACAAAACACACACACAAATAACAGACTGATGGGGAAAAAGAGATATTTTTAGATTTTGAAAACCAGTTTGACTTAGAAAATTAGTTTTGACTGTTCACAATAATTTACATGTATACTCCTATTTTTGCAGAATGCAGTATAACTTGTGTGTAGTATGCATATTTTAATGAATGTATGGAATATATATGTGCTTACCAAAATATGCAGTATGCAGTTGAGTGCACTGTGTAAAATACTATGTCCCAGCATGCAATGCACTCAACCTTATGTTCATTTTCTTTGTGACTTCTGAAATAGAAGTAACACTGGCATATATTTTTGATAACTTGAATTGACTCTTCCTTTTTTTTAATCTGTCAATTTTATTCATTTTTTTTAATTGTAAAATGAATGAAAATGACATTTTTATGGTGACACTTTACAGTAAGTTTCTATAAGTTAACACTGTTTTCATTAGCTGTTGCATTAACTAATGAACAACATTGTTACAGCATTTATTTATCTAGTTGAAATCTACATACGTTAATACATTTTTAACATTTCTATGAAAGCCCTTTTCCAGGTAATTGCGAGTTTTTATCTTACAATTCTGACTTTTTGTCAGCATTGCATGATGTAAACTTGCAATTGCGAGTTGTGAAGTGGGGGGCACAAAATGGGGGTAATATTTTCGATTTGAATCCCATTTCCTGTATTTACAGACATTATAAACTCAACTGACTGGCTTCTCTCCTGTATGATTTCACGAGTTTCTTCAGACATTAGAACTGTACATGAATTGTGAGCTTGTGGAACGTTTGACCTCCTAACTAAACAAATGTATAGAAAAACAGTACAAATAAAAAAAAAAAATTGTTGTATTAAGTGGAAACAATAAGTGCAGCCATAATCAAAGTAGGCCAAAGGCTACTTTCTCAATGTTCAAAAAACAAATAGAGAGCAAATTATTCAAGCATGATACAGAGCTATAGACAACTACACAACCTATTATAGCCTACATACAAATAACAGCCTAGATATGTTATGTAGCCTAATTTGCGCGCATTGGGGAACCAGTCTCTAAACGCGGGGTATTAAAATTGCTTTTGAAAGCATGGGTGTGTTTTACTTTTGGTTTTGTTTTAACAATCTTGTGAATTCTCTGCGGTACTGAGCGTGCATTCTACAATACAAGACATTAATTTAACAAACTAATTCGAAAGTGGGGGGGACATGTCCCCCCTGTCCCCAGTGGAAATTATGTCCCTGACTTTAGTGGACTTAAAGGAGAAGTCCACATCCAATACAAAGATTCACATATAATGTACTCACCCCCTTGTCATCCAAGATGTTCATTTCTTTCTTCAGTCGTAAAGAAATTATCTTTTTTGAGGAAAAAATTTCCGCATTTTTCTTCATATATTGGACTGATATGATGCCCCGATTTTGTACTTCCAAAATGCAGTTTAAATGCAGCTTCAAACTAGGGATGCACCGATACCACTTTTTTTCAGTACTCGCCCGATACCGATACTTTTGTTTTTGGTACTTGCCGATTCCGAGTACCGATACCGATATTTTAAACTTTACAGGTAGATTTGTAAAATATAGGGTACAGAAACTAAAAGAATATGTATAATGTTAGTTGGTCAACTTCATTTATCAAATAGATACAGTCAAACCAAAATGTATTTAGAACCCATTATCATAAACTGTGTCCTGCACCCACTAGTAAAAAAAAAAATAAAAACATATATATATCAAAAATTGTCAAAAGATGGTGTATATCTGCTGTCTGAATAATTTTTGGGTTGACTATATATCCCTTAATTATTTTTATTTTTACACTTAATTATGCCCATTAAAATGTGTTTTGTTACTTTCACTGTTTTTTTTTTTTTCTCTTGCTCTATGGTACATCATCTTCAATTTAATAGCATTAAACTGCTCAATTGCAGCGGCTCAGTACTGTAATCACGCGAACCACTCATTATGAATCTCCTAACTCTGATATTTTCAGAAATATAAGTCACGTTTTTTTATTTGAAATATGCTGCTATTTGGGCTACAATCCAAAGCGACTCAAATAATGGAGAATCACTCGTGAAGCAAGCAAAAACATTGCATCGCATTTCACACAGGCTGCTACAGTTTCACTTTCGCCGGACATTCGTGTATGCTTAAGGTTGAAAAAAAAAACGATGTTTATAGCGAATGCCCCTATATATATATATATATTTTTTATATCTACGAATTTGTTTTAATCCAAAAGATGCGTGTGCTAAATATCATCAATGAAGAACATCAATGAAGATCACGCAACAGCGCGCTCTCTCTCTCTTTCTCTGTCTCGCGCTTTCTCTCTCGCTCCCTCTCTCTCTCTATACCGTTAAATAACTTGTGCATTGATTTACTTGAATTGTTTTTGACATATCAAACCGAACTACAAACTTTCCAGTGATGTCAAGGCGGGATATTAACTCGACAAGCCCGCACATCTTGGCCGCCGCGCGCTCCATCCAATCTGCTGCTTTGCCTATCAGCTGACGCGCACCAGTTATACAAGCTTAATACTGAATGTTTAACATTATATTACTTACACACACATACTTCGTAGACATCCTTATACTCTAATGACTCCATTCTGCTGCCTGTTGTTTTGTTGTCGGTGTTTCTTTGCCTGCATACGCACTTGTCAAATGATGTGGTATCGGCGTTTGGTATCGGGGCATTTTAACGAGTACGAGTACAGGAGCTCAGTATCGGCCCGGTGCATCCCTACTTCAAACGATCCCAAATGCGGTTGTAAACGATCCCAGTCAAGAAAGAAGAGTCTTATCTAGCATAACGATCGGTCATTTTAATAAAAATACAATTTATATACTTTTCAATGTCAAATCGAAATTCCATTTCACTTCCGAATTTTGAAGGCAGCATAGATGTATCCTTCGCTGCCTTAGATATCCACAATTCTATGCGTTCCATTCCGTGACGGTTGAGCTTTAAAAAAATAAAGATGGCGTCTGAAAGTTGCGTTTGGTGGTTTGTGTGTAAATGTATATTTCTGACGAAGTTCTTGAACTTTTGATGTTATTTCTAGCGAAAAATCAATATTATAGTATCTAAATATATCTGTAATCATCAAAACTCATTCTGTTTTGTTGTAGATTATTAAACCGTTATGCTTCCTCAGAAGCCTGTCCGAAATCAGTTTTATGATGTGCGTTCGTGCAAAAACACTTCCTGCAAAGTCATTGACTGAGAAGGAAGTGAGGCAGCAAGTCAGCTGTCTACACTCTAAACCCGGATAAGTTGAATTTACTTAAAAAATTGGAGGAAACTGGTTGCCCTAAAAAATTTAAGTAATGTAAAGTTTATTTAACTTAAAATGTTTTGTAATATGAATTACAAAGGTCATTTCATTTAACTTAAAATGTTTTGTAACATCATTTCATTTGCAATTATTACAACTATTATATTTAAGTCAAATATACTAATTTCCAAGTTAAATCTATATCAATTGTTTTATTTTTCCAATTTGTTAACCTAGAAAATTAAGAAAAAAGCAAACAAATAAAGGAACATTAATGCAATTTTCCCTTTTATTTTAAATCAATTCAATTACAAATATTAAATTGAAAACACAACACAACCATTTTTTCATATCCTGAAAACATTTACCCATAAAACATGGGAGAAAAAAAAAAGTTCAAAAAGATACTAGTTCAACAAATTAACTTATCGTTAAGCACACAAACAAGTCTTTCTCAGAATCGCAACAAACAGCATCAAAACAATATGTTTTTTCCCCACTCTGAGTTCACACTATTGGCAATACTGAATTTTAGGTGTCAGCTCACCTTTTCCCAAAAAAAATATAAAATGCTTTTCATACACTTAGGATAGTCCAGGTGCAGGCAGGGAAATCAGTCTGAAAACAATGGACATAGAAGGCCTGAGATTGGTCAGTTCATCCATTACCAAGCTTTCTTCCAAGATGATTCCCACTCTAGATGAGGTGAGCTGTGGACTTTCTTGATCAACGCTGAGGATTCTTACTGAAGTCTGTCTTGTCAGCTGCTTCCTAACAGAGGAAGAAACAGAACGACAAATACATTATCAAGTCAGTTAGACAATGCTGTTGTTAAATACTCAAAGTCATATGCTGCGTTCACACCATGTCATAATTACTTTAATTCTGAGAGGACAACATTGTGATGTTCAGCTTGTGAGCTGTTCATGTCAATGGACTGGGAATTGTGCTTTTCTATGGCAACACTATCAATGCCTAAATTAATCTGGAGCAGTCAGATACAGTGGTTAGGTGGTACAGCTCTCAGAAAATAAAGTCTAAAATGGTAATTAGACTTTAGGGTTTACGTTTAATTGTACATCTACAGAATATTTAAAGTAAAATCCACATACAAACACTACTGGCATATGGTCAGGAAGATCAGTGTTATTCAGGAAAGCTTGTAAATAACAGGAATGAGTGCAGGACAGACTCACACCATCATCATTATGAATAATCTTCTGACACACACTGTGCTAGTCAAAGTGATCATCCTCAGAACAGGTCTCAGTTAACCCACGACATACAGCTGATCTTGAACTTTGGTGTGAAGGTGGCATAAATGTGAACAAGGAAATTGTTTTGTTCTTGAATAATTTCCATGTTTGAACAAAGAGACAGGGTTTCACAGACAGGGCTTAGCTTAAGCCAGGACTAGGCCTTAGTTAAATTAAGATACTTAAATAGCTTTTATAAAAACGCCAAAAAACTTTACTGGTGTGCATCTTGAGAAAAGAAAAATGGCACTGACATATTTTAAAATATGTCATTACAAAGTATTTTCAGTAAAGACTCCTTGTCATGTTATTAAACATGTTATTTTATTCTGAGACTGGCCGTAAGCCTTGTCTGTGAAACCGGGGGGAAAATGTGTAAATAGCAGTGCTCTCTTATCAGTTATTAGGATCATACTTACGCTTTCAAAGCATCTCTTCCATTTCTTCTTTCTTCCAAAACAAGATAGTCGTTAAGAGGACATTGAACCTAGATAGAACAGAAGTATATTCATCCGCCTTTGTATTTATACCGCTAATTAACGAAAACTTATGCTTTCAAACAATAGCCATGTCTAAATTAAACGTGGTACATTAACGTACTGCACTCACCATATTAGCTCCACCATTGTTGCTCCTCGGCTGGAATCGCGGCTACTGTATGAGTAAAACTAAATTTACACTCCTCACAAACAACAGCTCCTCGAGTGAAAAATAAATCATTGAAAGAAAAAGGCAAAAAATGTTAGGCAAACTCGCCAGTCAGGGGTTCAAGCGCAGGCGAGTAAGAACACTAGCTATCAATGGATGAGAAATGTCCCGTCATTTAGACGAACAACAACTTTTGCCGATCACAAAGAGTATCTCGAGGGAAGTGATAAAAGATAAATGGCGGAAAACAATGCCAATAGAACTATCTAAATCTAAATTTCCACATTCATCCACAGCTTAAATTCATACACAATCACAGTGACAAAATGGCGCTGTTACTCGCAGCACCGGTGGAGGAGGCGTGGTCAGGAGATAAATTTCATAATACGAGTTAATTTAACTTAAGTTTATTCACAGGTTCAAATATGTCTACAAATTAGTAGAATCTACTTATATTTTATAAGCAATGCAGTAAAACTTAAATATTGTGTTCAATTGTAATTAAATGGTTTAATTAGACACAAAATCCGGGCTTACAGTGTAGGCTTTCGGACACAGCCAAAATCAGAATTGTGAGATCAAACACTGCAATTGCGATTCTGACTTTTTGTCCTCAGAATTGTAAGAAATAAACTCGCAATTCTGAGAAAAGTCAGTTTATATCTCGCATTTCTGACTTTTATTGAGAATAGTGACTATTTTTCTGAACTGAGTTTTTTTCTTGCAGCTGCAAGTTTACATCTCGCAATTCAAAACTGTGAGTTTGTATTACGTAATTCTTGAGTTTCTTGAGTCCTGTTTGCATTTCATCTTCTTTTAACGGCGGTTTGCAAACGAAACACTTTACTGGCGCCATCTAGTTACAACATAAATTCAAAATGATGAAATGTAGCCTATAAAGACAGCCCTAAATAAAACACCTGACTTCAGCGACAAGTGATTTCAGCTTAGTTTTACACCAGTTCAGCAAACACTCTGAAACAGTCAAAATCTTGCCTTGCCTACTTTTCACAGCGATTGGTTGTCGCCCAGTGTTTTTTTGTTCAACATTTGCATAAAGTCGAGGAATGCTCATTTTTGCTGCTCTCGGCCGCTCTTGACGCTTTCTCCATGCCGTTTTCAATCTCATACAGGGCTCTACAGTGCATCCATTTCAATCCCGACTGAAAACTACCGCGTGCGACTATGAAAAAATATTTAGGAGCACCAGTGCTACTGACCCAGTCAGCTTATTTGTGTTTGCGCTGAGGGGAGCTTCAAAGGTTTCTACACGTTTTTGCAACGTTGAGCAATGTATCACAGGCATATCTCACGAATCCTTTCATAAACAAAGTGTAGAGAGAGTGTAAATAAGAGATTGATTGTGCAGTGTAGAGAGCTTTGTTGATTATAATGGAACTTTGTGAGATTGCAGTGAACTAAGATGAGTGACAGCTTTTAATGATTTTTAAGGGAGTTTGTAAATGAGATATTGATTTAATACAACAGTTAATAAACAAGAAGTTAATATTAAGTGACTTACAATGTGTATATATAACACTATAACACTATCGCCTGATTTTGCTCTATTTTGTCGTCAAAAATAGTTTGAAACAAGTCATAACTAAGCCGCTGCACATCTCCATTCAGACACAGCTGTTTCTTTCATGAATGAACCTGCGTTTTTTTTTTTTTTTAATACATGTTTTACTGGTAATTTTAGTTTATTTTTTTTTAAAGTATCTTTTCAGTTATTTAAATCATTTAATATTTCTGTATTCAAAAATTGATATTTAAAACATTAATCTCAGCATGAATTTATGAATTTGATTGCATTCATGCCACCTCTGAGCCTCATTAAACATATAAATATACATTTACAAGCCACTTTTGTGTTCTTCTCTGTAGTACAAATAAATTTTTTTTAATACTGATTTCATTTGAAATCAGTATTCATTTGAAGTAACTTATTCTTATTCTACTTGTTCTTATTCTCTTGCTTTATTTAGAAATGTTAAAAAAGCTTATAAAATATATATATATATATATATATATTTTAAATTTGATATAAAAGATGGCATACTTTTGTTAGGAAAATGCCATTACAAAGGTAAAAACAAATTTCCTCTGTAAATCACTTTAGAGAGTCAAATATTACCTCGTAATGGGAAGGCTAATTTTTAATCAGACTTTTGATTATTGATTAGAAGGTGCTCCTGAAATTTTGACTGTGCTAAATTTTTTAAGTTAGGAGCACAAGTGTTTAAGCTCAACTTCCATAGGAATGAATTGAAAATGCTCGCTCTGCTGCGCTCGCTGTGTGCCAGTGGAAACGCACCTTGGGGAAAAAAATTAGAATTGGATGATGTAAATTTGCAACTGTGAGAATTTTTTTGAATTGTGAGAAAAAGTCGCAATTACCTTTTAAAAAAAAAAAATAAATATTCAGTGGCTGAAACGGGCTTTCATACGTTTCAAGTTAAAAATGAATGTTTTTCATCAACCGAGGTTAGTAAATTCTATTGTTAAGTGCATGATACTTAATACTTGGTAACTTATGTACAATGTTATTGTTTTTTTTTTTTTAATGAAAAATTAAAATATAAATATTAGTAGGGCTGCACAATTAATCGAAATTGTAATCGTGATTACAATTACAGATGCGACAATCATGTAATCGTTCAAAAGGACAATTACCAAAAAAAAAACCACTTACATTATTCAGCTTCTTAAGATCTGTGTGTGTGTGTGTGTGTGTGTGTGTGTGAGAGAGAGAGAGAGAGAGAGAGAGAGAGAGAGAGAGAGAGAGAGAGATCATTTCCTACAGGTTATCTTAAGTTTTTCCCTCATTGTTTTAAATTTTTTTACTTTTTTTATATTTAGAGAAAAAACTGATAAAGAAACTGATCGTGATAATCGTAATTAATAATCGCAATTACAATTTCAAGGGAATAATCGACAATTATGATTTTTGTCATAATCGTGCAGCCCTAAATATTAGATTAAAAAAAAAGAAAAAAAAAACTTAGAACTATCTGGAATAAAATAAGTTCAAATACAGAAATGACTAAAACTGAAAAAGAAGTTAAAGCATAATAGAAATATTTTAAAGCAAACACTATAAAACATGTTCATAAAAATGACACTAGCACATACATTAAAGTTAAAATAAAAACTGAAAATATTAAAAGTTAATTCAAAATATTAATAAATGCTATAATAGTATACTAACACTGAAAATACTTGCTCCCAAATTAGCTTCCCCCATTAGCAACCCTGTTACCCTGATTTTTGCCGTGTTTTTTTATTGAAAATTGTTGTACATTTGTTCTGTTTAACACTGATGTTAATTTAATGTTTATTGCAAAATCACCCAAATGAGGGGTTTAAATTATTTAGACACACAACTAATTGTGGTAACAGGGTTGAAACCTCATAGAAAATACAAATGCTACTAAAAATGTTACTGTTTTTGTTGCTGAGGAGTTAACTGGCCTTTTTAAAATTGCGTACTGCGTACTGTTTCACAATTTTTGCACACTAAGCAGTATGCTAGTATTCCAGTCTGAGCACAGCTCACGAGGATGAATTTTGTTTTTCTGTGGTTTGTGCTTAAAATTCTAAATTAAATTCTAAAAAATTCTAAATTATCAGTATATTCAGACAATGGATCTAGTGTTTAGTAATTTGTTTTTTATTCAGTCTGAGGTCTTGGGTGTCCCACCCTTTCAATGGTATTGCTGTAAGATGGCTTTAGGTCTAGCATCCTATTTTGCTCCGTTTCCAAGAAATTAGAGCGGGTTTGTTCTTAACGACAAAAATGTTGAACTTTGAACACACAATTTCAGACTTTTCCAGAGTCACCACCCAAAGAAGGTGAAACCCCTTCACCGACTTCCATTTGTAAAAGAGCTTACCTCGTTTGTAACAGAATTCGATGTGTGTGAAGGAGTTTACATGCCTTTGTTTTGGAGATTAACGTACCAAAGAGGCCCATGTGGATTATTTTACGTTGTAAGATGTGATAGACGCGTCTTAATGTGCAGTGGTCTTATTAGGCAGTTTGAAGCTCTTTGCAGCCATTTCTCAGTAACGACAGAAGTTTGTAGCTCAGTGATGAATGACTATCAGCCAGTATCGGATTTGGACCTCTGGACTCTTTCAACTCGGATGTATTGGTTTTTTTAGTGAGTGAATAACATGTTATGAACTAAGGTTGTTTAAAAACCAAACAGTTGTCTAGTGGATTTATTCTTTTTTTTTTTATCCTTCAGTTTTGAGCACCAGGAGTCGGTTGCTACCACAGAGGCACGGCTGAGAATGGAAGGGGTGGAGCTAAAGGAGGAGTGGCAAGACGAAGACTTCCCTAGGTAGGCTATATATATATATATATATATATATATATATATATATATATATATATACACTACCGTTCAAAAGTTTGGGGTCAGTAAGACTTGTAATAGTTTTTAAAGAAGTCTCTTATGCTCATCAAGGCTGCATTTATTTGATTAAAAATATAGAAAAAAACAGTAATATTGCAAAATGTTTTTACAATATAAAATAATGTTTTTTTTATTTTAACATACTTTAAAATAGAATTTATTCCTGTGATGAAAAGCTGAATTTTTATCAGTTGTTACTCCAGTCTTAAGTGTCACATGATCCTTCAGAAATCATTCTAATATGCGGATTTATTATTAGAATGATCAATGTTTGATAATATCAACAGTTGTGCTGCCAAATATTTTTTGGAACCTGTGATTTTTTTTTTTCAGGATTCTTTCATGAATAACAAGTTTAAAAAGTACAGTGTTTATTAAAAATATAAATATTTTATAACAATGTAAATTATTTATTATTAACTTTTAATAAACTTTTAATTATTAACTTAATACATCCTTGGTGAATAAAAGTATTAATTTCTTAAAAAAAAAAGAAACAATAAAATGTACTGACCCCAAACTTTTGAACGGTAGTGTGTGTATATATATATATATATATATATATATATATATATGTGTGGTAACAGTGGGCGGTATGACCAAAATGTGTTTTTTTTTTGTTTGTTTGTTTTTAAAGAAATCAATAGTTTTGTTAAGCAAAGGCACATTAAATTTATAAAAGTGAATTTAGAGACCTTTATATTGTAACAAATTGCCATTTAAAAAATAAAATGTTCTATTGAACATTTTTTTAATTCATCAAAGAATCTAAATGTTTAAGAAATGTTTTCAGTGTTGATAATATTAAAAACTGTTTTGAGCATCAAATCAGAAATGATCATTTCTGAAGGATCATGTGACAGGTCGACACAGAATGATGTTGAAAATTCAGCATTTCATCACAAGAATAAAGTACATTTTAAAATATATTTAAATAGAAAACAGTGATTTTTTTTAATTATAACAGTATAACACAATATTACGGTATGAAATATGTTCAGAGAATTTTTTTTTTTAAATTGTAATAAAATTTTAAATATATTCCCGTTTGAAATAATAAAATAGAAAACAGTTTTTTTTTTCTTTATTATTGTTGTATTTCACAGTTTTACGGATTGAAATGTATTAAAATACACTGACCAAAATTATTAACGCAACACTTTTGTTTTTGCCCCCATTTTTCATGAGCTGAACTCAAAGATCTAAGACTTTTTCTATGTACACAAAAGGCCTACTTCTCTCAAATATTGTTCACAAATCTGTCTAAATCTGTGATAGTGAGCACTTCTCCTTTGCCGAGATAATCCATCCACCTCACAGGTGTGGCATATCAAGATGCTGATTAGACAGCATGATTATTGCACAGGTGTGCCTTAGGCTGGACACAATAAAAGACCACTCTAAAATGTGCAGTTTTATCACACAGCACAACACACCGTCTCCAAGGGCATTTCAGACAATTTGCCAGTACATCCAACCGGCCTCACAACCGCAGACCACGTGTAACCACACCAGCCCAGGACCTCCACATCCAGCATCTTCATCTCCAAGATCATCTGAGACCAGTCAACCAGACAACTGCTGCAACAATCGGTTTGCATAACCAAAGAATTTCTGCACAAACTGTCAGAAACCGTGTCAGGGAAGCTCATCTGCATGCTCGCTGTCCTCATCGGGGTCTCAAACTGACTGCAGTTCGTCATCAAAACTGACATGAGTGGGCAAATGCTCACATTTGATGGTGTCTGGCACTTTGGAGAGGTGCTCTCTTCACGGATGAATCCCGGTTTTCACTGTACAGGGCAGATGGCAGACAGCGTGTATGGCGTTGTGTGGGTGAATGGTTTGCTGATGTCAACGAGTGGCCCATGGTGGCGGTGGGGTTTGGTATGGGCAGGTGTATGTTATGGACAAAAACATAGGTGCATTTTATTGATGGTATTTTGAATGCACAGAGATACCGTGACAAGATCCTGAGGCCCATTGTTGTGCCATTCATCCACGACCATCACCTCATGTTGCAGCATGATAATGCATGGCCCCATGTTGCAAGGATCTGTACACAATTCCTGGAAGCTGAAAACATCCCGATTCTTGTATGGCCAGCATACTAACTGGACATGTCACCCACTGAGCATGTTTGGGATGCTCTGGATCGGCGTATACGACAGCATGTTCCAGTTCCTGCCAATATCCAGCAACTTCGCACAGCCATTGAAGAGGAGTGGACCAACATTCCACAGGCCACAATCAACAACCTGATCAACTCTATGCGAAGAAGATGTGTTACACTCGGTGAGGCAAATGGTGGTCACACCAGATACTGACTGGTTTTCGGATTTCTTATTTTTGAGTGGCCTTTTATTGTGGCCAGTCTAAGGCACATCTGTGCAATAATCATGCTCTCTAATCAGCATCTTGATATGCCACATCTGTGAGGTGGCTGGATTATCTCGGCAAAGGAGAAGTGCTCACTAACACAGATTTAGACAGATTTGTGAACAATATTTGAGAGAAATAGGGTTTTTGTGTACATAGAAAAAGTCTTAGATCTTTGTGTTCAGCTCATTAAAAATGGGGGCAAAAACAAAAGTGTTGCGTTTATAATTTTGGTCAGTGTAGAAAACATTTTTTTGTTGTAATAATATTTTGCAATATTACAGTTTGAAATATTGAAATAGAAAACATTTTATTGTAATCTTTCACAATGTTATGGTTTGAAAGATTTAAATAAAAAAAGTTTTTTATTGTAATATTTCACAGTATTACAGTTTGAAATATATTAAAATAGAGAACATTTGATTTATTTTAATAAAGTAACAATTTTACACAATATTATAGCCTTGAGTTTTGCATAAGAAACCATTTTCAAAATCATTTTAAAAATCATACTGATCTTTTAACTGGAAATTTAACCCAAAAAATGTTTATATATTGCACAAACTATTTATAAAATGTAATTAATATATAGTTAATATGTTTATATATTATAAAAAAGTAATAAAAAAATATATATAGTTATTGAAGAACATACAATTAACAAATGAAAGGTGTGTGTGTGTTTTTTTTTTTTCTTTTTTCTACTTTTTTTTTTGGAAATTAAAGAATATCTGCACTAATAAATATCCTTTTAAATGTTTATTTAATTCATAGCAGGAGAAAGATGTACTTTTTTTGTGCAAACCACACAATTATTAAGATTATACATCAAGTTTGTCATCAGAGCAAAAATAGCTGCTTCATATAAAATAACCAAGTCAAAACAGTTACACATTATAATCTAATAGGATGATGTTTAAAGTAGCTGTAAAATAGTGAACTTACATAAATGTAGAAAGATTCTGGTTTAAAAAAAGTTTAAATGTGTTTTATTTGGGTTGCCAGGCCACTCCCAGAAGAGGAGGATCTTCATCTTGATGATGAACTTTTCACCGGCTCTTCTAGTGAAGGAGCACCTGGTAAGCCTTAATGGTTAAATTTATACTCAAATATACGGATAAATAAGCAATTATAAATTTGTTATGCTCAGGAATCATTGTGATGAATTACATTTTAATTGCAGCTTCACAGTCTTATGGACTAAACAGTGCAAAGAAAACCAAAAAGAAGCTTTTGGCTCCAGACATCAGTCTAAACCTAGACCACAGTGAGGGTTCGGTCCTGTCAGATGAGCTGGATGAGAGTACAGAACTGGACCTGGATGATATAGACACCCCTTCAGACAACAGCAACGAGTTTGAGTGGGAAGGTATGACTGTGGTTTAACATTTAAATGTTAATGATTTAACATTACATAATCCTTAACAGCAACTAATCTTATTAGTCATTTTGCAGCCATTCAAGCCATCTTTACTCACTAACATTACAGAGATCTTTTCATGGACCGGCTTTGTGTAATAACTCTTAGTTAAACAGTATTATGTGTTCTTGTTTTGTTTTTCTATCCCGCTGCTCTCTTCTATCTATCCTGGAAGGGTTGTTTCTTCTCATTGGTTTGCGACAGGCTGCTGGCCTGCGGTTTGTGGTAAGGTTACCTGACTGGATGTTTTACTCCCTGATCAAGTCCTACAGCATTGATTTCATTTTCTTTTTACGATACCACCCTGTGGTGTGGTATGATATGGCAATACAAATCAGATGTTATCCATTGTTTTTGTGTTGGAGAATGTTGATGGTTGGATTTTGATTTGTGCATGGTTTTTTCTCCAATCTCATCAGATCTGATTCTGTTAATCAGCCTCATTTTGGTGTCCTGATCATTTTTATCAAAGCTGGAAAAACACTTGTTTAATCTAAAGGCAAAAACAGCCTTCCTTTGTGAAAAAGAGTTCCATTTTAGCATGCTTAAGCACACTTATTACGGAAATAATACTTAAGTGGGTAAAAGAAAAAGCTTTTTTGATCCACCTGCTGTAAGTAGAACTTTAGCACGTTTATGTTAATTTCATTTTACCTACTTGTACTGCTGAAAGTGCTGACAAGCAATTATAGTAAGCTAAAATATACTTTAATGTCATTTCTGTTAAAACGTGCATGTTATATATTTGTAAAATAAATATTTATAATGATGTAATTGCAGCTTCATGCATTAAAATAGATTAATGTAATATTTTAATACTGTAAATGTTATATTGTAGCACTTATTATCAGAGTTCGTACAAGGTGCTTAAAATGCTTGAAGTACTTTGACTTTTTGATATTTAAGGCCTGGAAAATCTTTGAAAATAGCAATATTTCTGAAGAGGTACTTGAAAAAAATCTATGCAGTAAGTGTTTGATTTTGCCAATAAGCATGTATCTTTTTACACAAAATTCACACAATACAAAAAACATGGCTTTTTTGCTTATTTGAGTTAGTGTCAGAAAACAATGCTGAAGACATGAAAAGAGGAACAGATGAACCGAATCAATTGAGTGAGTCATTAGCGCTGGAACCACTCTTTTTGATTCAAACTTGTAACTTTGATCATTCGTTTTAAGTGATTCACTAGCAAAAATCAGATCAAATTAAAGGAGAAGTCCACTTCCAGAACAACAATTTACAAATAATTTACTCACCCCCTTGTCATCCAAGATGCTCATGTCTTTCTGTCTTCAGTCGTAAAGAAATTATGGTTTTTGAGGAAAGCATTTCAGGATTTTTCTTCATATAATGGACTTGGTGCCCCGATTTTGAACTTCCAAAATGCAGTTTAAATGCAGCTTCAAAGGGCTCTAAACAATCCCAGCCGAGGAAGAAGGGTCTTATCTAGCGAAACGATCAGTCATTTTTTTCGATGCTACGAATTAGTGATGGGTCGTTCTTAAATGATTCGTTCATTTTGAATAAATCTTTAATGTGACTCGGGAAGAACGAGTCATCGCGGGCAGTGATTCGTTCAGTCGTGCATGCGCAACATCCTATTAGATTCTGTACTGGAATTAGTTCACCTGTTTCGAATCTTCGGGTTTTTCGAGTCGACCCAAAGGCTCGAGAGATGAACTAATCAATTCTTTTTCCGGCTCACACTGCATTGCTTGAGCTTATGGGGCTGTCACATGATGAACGAACGACTCAAACCCGAAAACTTGTCAGATAAGAGGTGAGGTGAGCTAATCATAGACTAAAGACCCAGGATGTGTTAGGGAAGTAACACGAAATTATATTTTGCTAAAATGAACGAAATGACTCAAAAATTTGTTCCTTTTACTGAGCGAGACTCAAAGGCGGTAAAATGATCCAAACTTCTCATCACTACTACGAATCACGTTCATCGTCTGTATACTCCGGCTAAAAAAGGTCGAGTATGGTGAAAAACTCCATCTTATTTTCTCCTACAACTTCAGAATCGTCTGACATCGTTGTACCTTTTTGTTTGTAAACAGCATTTTACTTACTTGCACTTTCTTTGCGCGTTTGCTTTGTAAACACTGGAGTTTACAAACTCCTGTAGTTCCGCGTGACCTTTCGACGTGATTCAGTAGTATGTGAACGCGCATCCCAGAACCTGTGCTACATGAGCTTTTGTGCTTAAAAAATATACAAATTTTTATTTTCCGGGAAATAAAAAAAAAATGCCAGATCGTTTCGCTAGATAAGACCCTTCTTCCTCAGCTGGGATCGTTTAGAGCCTTTTGAAGCTGCATTTAAACTGCATTTTGGAACTTCAAAATCCATTATATTAAAAAAAAAAAAAAAAATCCTGAAATGTTTTCCTCAAAAACTATAAACTATTTGTGAATTGTTGTTCTGGAAGTGGACTTCTCCTTTAAAAGAGATATTCATTTTCGATTTTTAACATTGTTTGTAACGATTTTAAAAAGCACATAGTGATTGGTGAAACAAAGCTTTTCAGAACTCTGAATCAGTTAAACGATTGCGTTGCAAAATGATTCACTGTTTCAAAGCGCTCCAATCGTATGGCGTATCACAAATCATTTGTTTCAGGTCGGGACTTCAAATCGCATGGCAAGGAACAGATGAACCGAATCAATTGAGCGAGTCATTTACACTGGAACAGCTCTGATTGATTCGAGCTCATGACTTTGTTCATTAATTTCAAGCGGTTCACTAGCAAAAACCGGATCAAATTATAAGATATTCATTTTTGCATTTCAACATCGCTTGTAACGATTTTAAAAAACACATAGTGATGGGTGAAACTGAGATTTTCGAAACTCTGAATCAGTTAAACCATTGTATCGCAAAATGATTCACTGTTTTAAAGCGCTCCAATCGGATGGCGTATCACAAATCATTTGTTTCAGGTCGGGAAAAAAAAAAAAAAGTAGTGCTTGAAGTCTGTGAGAGTCCTTAAATTTTATTTACAGTATCTGAATGAACCCTGTTATTATATAAATAATATTTAAAGGGATAGTTCAATTAAAAATTTAAATTCTGTCATTAATTACTCACCCTCATGTCCTTCCAAATCCTGTAAGACCTGTGTTCATTTTTGGAACACATTTTTAATGAAATCCGAGAGCTTCTGTCCCTGCATACTGACACGTTCAAGGCCCAGAAAGGTAGTAAGGTAGATTTCATCAAAAATATCTTCATTTGTGCTCCAAAGATAAACGAAGGTCTTATGGGTTTGGAACAACATGAGGGTGAGTAATTACTGACAGAATTTAAATTTTTGGGTGAACTGTCCCTTTAAGTGCACTTTTTCCACAACAGTTTTTGCATCTTATAACAGATGTATCCATAATAAACTGTTATAAACTAGTTTACTTTGAAAACTAACACCAGCATGTATGCAGGTAGTGTTGTATTAGCATTAGCTCTGTTCCAAAACCTAGCTGTTACCTTCTGTCTACGTAGGCAGTTACTTTCCAAGACACTATACCAATCAAAATTAAAGTAACGAATCTGAAGAGTAAATAAGTTACCTTCGCAGTAGAGTCTTATATTTGTACATTAGCAAGTTGCTAAACAGCTACATATTTTTAATTAAAAAGTTTACCTGTACTACTTAATTGCTTCGATGTGTAAATATCATAGAGATGTACACATTATAAAGTGTAGTTTATTTTTGTGTTTTTGCCTTTTTTTTTTTTAATACTCGTTCGTTTGGCCAGTACACGAGTTTTTATTTGTACCTTGTTTTGCGCTCTTAGGTGGTTTATTGTTGGTTTTGCTAAATCAAAACGCCACAGAACAAGTGTAATTCACTTTTTATTTTTTGAACTGTGAATCAGTAAAGCACCATTCATGATCATATAAATGCACATACAGTCACTGAATTGAACCTTAAAAGAAAACGGCGGACATACACTGAAAAATAGCAAATATTAAGTAAAATAATCTCTTTATTTCCCTTGTCAGATGACCTCCCGAAACCTAAAAACGCAGACCTGCTGCGTAAAGGAGTGGAGTCGGTGCAGGAATTCACCAGCACGGAGGAACGGGAGGAGGGCCGTCGCTGGAGAGTCTTCCGCATTGGAGAGCAGGAGCACCGGGTGGACATGAAGGCCATTGAGCCATACAAAAGGGTTATCAGCCATGGAGGTCAGTGACCGCACCTTTCCATGCCAACGTGTCTTGTACATTAACTATACAAGGACATTTTCTGTTTGCACAATTCAGGAAGTCAATTTGTCCACGGTCGAAATTGTCAGTGGGTAAAACTGAAAACAATCAGAGCATTTTTGGCATTTACTGTAATTTATAATGCCACATACTCAGTCAGGAGTCTGTTACCATCTGTCTTTCTTCCTTTTTCACTTCCTCCCCTTTTCACTTCCTCCCCCTCCCTTTTGCCATCTAACAGCTGTCGCTTTCTTTCGAAATGCCTCTTTTGCATGCTGTTGTATAATGGACAATTGCGCAAGCTGAGGTGTTGATTCAGATGCATTGGATCAGTCAGCTTGTGTAATTGCTGTAAAAAAGGTTCAACCGTTTGCCAGTAGCCACTTTCAAACATGGTTCCCCTTTTCCCCCGCAGGTTACTATGGCGATGGATTGAATGCCATCATCGTCTTTGCTGTTTGCTTTATGCCCGAGAGCAATCAACCAAATTACAGATACATCATGGACAATCTTTTCAAGTAAGTTCTAGGGTGCTGCTTTTAACCGTTTTTTTCTGGTGATGTTCCACATGGTTTATTCTGGTCAAGATCCCTTTAAAACCGCAGTGATTCAGGTTTTCTGTAACTAGCATGTTTCATATGAGGCAAAAGATTTCTTCACGCAGGTTTAGCAATATGTTACGTGGATTTAGTACAAACAGAGAGCTACTTGGGCCACTTTTTTTGCCCCCAAAATTTTGTCCAGATTTCACTAATGTCACCTAAGTGTGCCTCACACGTCATGAAGAGTGAAGCTAAAACATTTTGATCGTCATCTGATGAATGTCTCTAGTAAACAAAACTAAAAAAAATCTAATTACACTTCAAATACTGCTCAGGCTCCAAATGAATCTTCTACTGTGCAAACTCTGGCTCCAAATGAATCACTACTGTGCAAACTCTGGCTCCGTAATGAATCACTACTGCACAGACTCAGGATCCAAATGAATCACTACAATGTAGACTCTATCTCCAAATGAATCATTACTGCGCAGACTTAGGTTCCAAATGATTCGCTACTACACAGATTTAGGCTCCATAATGAATCACTACTGCACAGACTCAGGATCCAAATGAATCTCTATGAGACTCAGCTCAAATGAATCACTGCTGTGCAATTCAATTTGGCTCAAATGAACCACTACTACAGATTGGCTCCAAACAATCACTACTGCAGATTTGGGTTTTAAATGAATCACTACTGTGCATCTAGCTCCAAATGAATCACTACTGCACAGATTCAGGCTCAAATGAATCACTACTGCACCATCAGACACTCAAGATCCAAATGGATCTCTCCTATGCAGACTCTAGCTCCAAATGAATCACTACTGTGCAATCTCTGGCTCCAAATAAATCACTACTGCGTAGACTCAGGCTGCAAATTAATCACTACTGTGCAAAGAGACAAATGAATCACTACTGCACAGACTCAGGATCCAAATGAATCTCACTATGAAGACTCTGGCTCCAAATGAATCACTACTGCACAGACTCAGGATCCAAATGAATCTCTACTATGAAGACTCTAGCTCCAAATGAATCACTACTGTGCAAACTCTGGCTCCAAAATCTTTTCTTTCAAACTCTGATCCAAATGAACACTTCTGTGCAGATTTAGGCTCCATAATAAATCATTACAGTGTAGACTCTGCTCAAATGAATCACTACTGTGCAGAACAGGCTCCAAATGAATCACTACTGTGCAAACTCTGGCTCCAAATTACTTCTGTGCAGATTTAGGCTCCACATAATGATCACTACTGTGCAGATTTAGGCTCCATATTGAATCACTGCTTCATAGACTCAGATCCAAATCGTCATTACAGTGTAGACTCTAGCCAAATGAATCACAGCTCGCAGACTGGGCTCCACACTGTGCAAACTCTGGCTCCAAATGAATCACTCTGTACAGATTTAGGCTCCATAATGAATCACACTGCACAGACTCAAGATCAAATGAATCTCTCCCTACAGACTCTAGCTCAAATGAATCACTACTGTACACTCTGTGGCTCCAAATGAGTCACTACTGTGCAGACTCAGACTGCAAATAATCACTACTAATACAAAGAGACAAATGAATCACTACTGCACAGACTCAGGATCCAAATGAATCTCTACTGTGAGACTCTAGCTCCAAAATGAATCACTAGTGTACAAACTCTGGCTCCAAATGAATCACTACTTCAGATTTAGGCTCCATAATGAATCACTACTTCATTAGACTCAGGATCCAAATGAATCATTACAGTGTAGACTCTAGTTCCATGAATCACTATTCATGAGACTCGGGCTCCAAATGAATCACTACTGTGCAAACTCTGGCTCCAAATGAATCACTTCTGTGCAGATTTAGGCTCCATAATGAATCACTACTTCATAGACTTAGGTTGCAAATGAATCACTACTGCGCAAACTCGGGTTTAAAATGAATCACTACTGCACAATCTTGGACGCCAACTGATTCAGTACTGCACAGGCTCCAAATTAATCACTACTACGCCAAATCTGGCCTCAAATGACATCATTTTCGCAAGATAACAGCGAACATATGTTTTGGTTTCACTTTTCTGTAGTGTTACGAAGGTAGGCTACTTGGTTTGAAAGTGACTACACTTCTTTTGCCCCCAAATTTTGTCCAGATTTCATTAATGTCACACAAGTGTGCCTCACACGTCATAAAAAGTGAGGTTAAAACATTTTGATCGTAATCTGATCGCTATCTCTATTGAGATGAACAAAAAAAAAATCAAATTACACTTCAAATACTGTTCAGACACAGGCTTCAAATAAATCACTACTGCGCTGACTCACATTGTGTCCTAACTACACGACACTGCAACATGCGATAAAAAGCTTTTGTATGTTTATCGGAGTTTTGGCCGTTCCTAATTAGTGGCTGAAACAACAACATACAAACCAATGACAGTGATAATCTCAGGTATGGATTATGTCCTTTATTCAAAGTGTCTAATGTGAGTTTGTGAATATTATTTTGTATGACCTTTATAGCTATACTGAAAGCAACAACAGAAAGTTTACCTTCGATATTGAAAAAAAAAAAAATGAAAGCAAAGGTGTACATTAAAACTGAACTCAATGCGAGCCAACAAGTGTATTCCATAACAAAAACAGTATCAGATTTAGGCTCCATAATGAATCACTACTGCACAGACTCGGGCTCCAAATGAATCACTGCTGCGTGAAGTCTGGCCCCAAATGGCGTCATTTTTGCAAAATAACAGCGCCCATACTGGGATGTTTTGGCTTCACTTTTTTCTGGTGGTAGAAAGTGGAGATGCGCCATCCATCTTTTTTTACAGTCTGTGATTTGACCACACCTTAAGTTTGTTAGCAACATTGATCTGACATAGACAAGTCCTCACCTGATGCCTCAAAACTTAAATGGTTTTGTAACTAACATTTTGTGTGTCATTCAGGTATGTCATAGGAACTCTAGAGCTGCTTGTAGCTGAAAACTATATGATTGTATACCTGAACGGAGCCACTTCGCGCCGAAAGATGCCGAGTGTGGGCTGGCTCAGAAAATGCTATCAGCAAATAGATCGAAGGTGAAAATCTCATTGACAGCTCAGTTTATTTATTTTATTGTTTTCTAAACCCAAAAAAGCCAATTTCAAGTCAACTATCTATAATGTGTAAAAACATTCTAATAATACTGATGATAAATTGAAATAAATGCGTAATGATAATGTTTTTTTTTTTTTTTTTTTTGCGTTCATTATAATTTTCTCAAATTAAAAAAAGAAATACAAATAAAAAAGTTTATTTTCATTAATTTTTAATACAAACTCTAACCCCCCCACAAAGTTTTGTTAATTTTTGTATTCACACACCGTTGTTCTGTTACAGGTTAAGGAAGAATTTGAAGTCATTGATAATTGTGCACCCGTCCTGGTTTATTCGCACGCTCCTGGCCCTCACAAAACCTTTTATAAGGTCAGTCCTTTTTTAGTTCCCTTCAGATATGTTTTAATATGAACTGATGTTCTGCAGTGACCTTATTAGTGCATTATTTAATATCCAATTACAGCTCAAAATTTAGCCAGAAAATCAAGTATGTGTACAGTCTGACAGACCTTGCTGAGCTTGTCCCAATGGAGTATGTTTCCATACCAGACTGCATTAAACAGTAAGTGTCCTTTTAATATGCCCCTTCTGCTTCTTTTTTTCATAAGGAGATGATCCGTTTCTACTGTACATATATTATTCTGAAACCGTTTCGACAAGCTGTGCTAAATGATAACCTTCCGTACTGAAGTTTCCATACTGCTCTCCTTTCTCAGCAGTATATTCTAGCTTTGTAATTATTTTACTGGAAGTCTGATCTGCTCCCAAGTACTAGCTGCTGTTGGCTGTGGTATCTTCAGAAACTCTTTATGCTCTAACCCCTTCTCCCTGCCTTTCCTCTAAGGTTTGACGAAGAAAAAAATAGGAAAAAACATAAAAGGTATCTGTATTTTCATTCCGGAGATCCCTGCCGTATCTCTGTTGACTTTGCCTGACTATGCACGAAACTAACAATTACTCATTTGACTTTATTAAGTGTTCACCTATGCTTGGTCACTGAACCAGAAGTTGCTTTTTGAGCTGCTTTTCTTCTTTGATTGTCATCAAGATGCTAAATTCTTTGTGTGTGCCATCTAACTATAATCATTTGTTGTAAATGCAGATGTTTTGCACTTCAACTTTTTAAATTGAGCACAGTTTGTCACATATTCCCAAAGCAAAAGTGTGGACTTGCTCTGACCTTTTATTATAAAATGTACTGAGGCAAGCAGTATTTCCTGTAGTTTCTGTCCAGTCACTATTGGGATTGAAGTTCGTGTTCACCATAAAACAAAGTAACAACCATCCAAAGCAATTAAAGGAATAGTTCACCCAAAAATTAAAATTTTGTCATTAATTACTCACCGTCATGTCATTTCAAACCCGTAAGTCCTTTGTTCATCTTCGGAACACAAATTAAGATATTTTTGATGAAGTCCTTGCATAGATAGCAACGCAACTGACACGTTCAAGGCCCAGAAAGGTAGTAAGGACATTGTTAAAATAGTCCATGTGACATCAGTGGTTCAACAGTAACAAGAATACTTTTTCTGTGCAAAGAAAACAAAAATAACAACTTTATTCAACAGTTTGTTCACTACTTCTCTGATGCAGGAGCTATGTCTTTGATGCAGTGAACTCTCCTTTTAAAATCTTTGTAAGGTTATTCATGTTTTTAAAATAACTAAAAATACAGAAATAAAAATGTACATGGGATTCAAAGGACTAGACAACATGTTATTTCATTTCACATTAAATTTTGTGTATTATATAATTCTAAAGTTTATATATGAAGTGTATATATATATATATATATATATATATATATATATATATATATATATATATATATATATAAAATAATAGAATTTTTAATTAATGATCCACTTTATTTATAAATTATAGTGAATTATAAAATACATATAAATAAATAAATAAATAAATAAATAAATATATATAAATATACACTACCAGTCAAAAGTTTTTGAACAGTAAGATTTTTTTTTTTCTGCTCACATTTCTTCAGCTCACCAAGCTTGCATTTATTTGATCCAAAGTACAGCAAAAACAGTACAATTTTGAAATATTTTTACTATTTAAAATAACTGCTTTGTATTCGAAAATATTGTAAAATGTCATTTATTCATGTGTTTTCAAAGCTGAATTTTTAGCATCATTAATCCAGTCACATGATCCTTCAGAAATCATTCTAATATTCTGATTTGCTGTTCAAAAAACATTATTATTATTATTATGTTGAAAACAGCTAAGTATATTTTTTCGGGTTTCTTTGATGAATAGAAAGTTCAGAAGAACAGCATTTATCTGATATATAAAACTTTTGTAACATTATAATTGTATTTATCATCACTTTTGATCATTTTTTTGAAGCATCCTTGCTAAATGAAAGTATAAATTATACTATATGCTGTATAATTATGGATTTGTATATTGGATCTTTTCAAAGAATCAAAATTACTCCACTGTTATAAATATTAATAATAGTGATAAAAATATTTCTTGAACAACAAATCAGCATATTAGAATGATTTCTGAAGGATCATGTGACACTAAAGACTGGAGTGATGATGCTGAAAATTTTGCTTTGATCACAAGAATAAATTACTCTTTAAAATACATTCAAATAGAAAGCAGTTATTTTAAATAGTACAAATATTTCACAATATTACTGCTTTTGTGGTATTTTTGGATCAAATAAATGCAGGCTTTGTGAGCAGACGAGACTTTAAAAACATTAAAAATCTTACAGTTCAAAAACATTTGACAGGTAGTGTATAAAAAGACAGATTATTTATTAAATCTTGTTAGAACACTTATTTAGCTCTAATTCAGTAAATCCCTTGCTTTTTCCATGCAGAGTCTGCAGTGAGTTTTGGGTCTGCGAGAAGTATGTTGTTTAGAGGAAACATTGAAGGATGATCTGAATCAACCAGTAACTGTTATTAATTTAATTCAGGTTTTTGGCCACTTGCTAACTTGCTTGTGTTTCAAATGAACGTCTCTCAGATTTAGATTCTGACGTTCTCTTCTCTCAGCTCTGCGGCTGTTAGTATGGTATGTATGACCATGCTGGTAAACCAGACTTTATGGTGAAGGATTTGAACAGTAAAGTCACGGGGTGGTTTACATTATTTTCCCAAATGCATGACTGGCCAGTGCACATTCTTACTACTCACTGCATGTCCAAACCAAAAGGCATTGTGTAAACCTCACAGTGGAGATCACACGGGAAATGATGGAGCATTAGAGTTTAGTCTACATCAGATAAATTGTTTTCCACATATAATGCGCAAGCTTCGCTTACGATTTTCTTCAGAAATTTTTTTTTTTCAGCCAGTACAGTGAACAATGTAGAATCAACTGACTCAAGTTCCACATTAATTGATTTAAGTTATCTTTTTGCTTGTTGTGTTTGTACAGGGTGGGCCATTTATATGGATACACCTTAATAAAATGGGAATGGTTGGTGATATTAACGTCCTGTTTGTGGCACATTATAAGTGGTCAGAAACTTGTAAATAACTCATGAAAGAATAAAGTTACGTTAAAACCAAGCACACCATTGTTTTTCTTGTGAAATTCCCAATAAGTTTGATGTGTGATGTATGCATATAAATGGCCCACCCTGTATAACGATGTTCTTAACCGCAATCAAAAAGTTGTCTTGATGATCAAACTAAACCTTTGAGTGTCAAGTCATGAGACTTTCTTTTTGCGATGTTGTCCGTGTATCGACTTGTGTGACACGGCTGTTCTTCTCGAATCAAATTGAAGTGTTGATATGGGTTTGATTCTGATCCCTTATTCTCTTACAACTTTTTTTTCTACTTAGGATTGACCAGGACATGCGTGGAAAGGTGGAGATCGCCACCGCTGCAGTGCCAGAGTGAGTCAGAGGACTTGAAGAGAGAAGCTGGACGAATAAAAGAGAATGTATTGGGTTTCTTTTAACTGGAGAACGCAAGCTCTTGATGTCAGAAAAGTGCCTTTTAAAGGAATACTTCACCGCAGAGTATAAGTTCCGTCAGCGTTTACTCTCTCTCATGTCATTCCAAACCCATATGACTTCTTTCTGTGGAAGACAAAAGTAGATATTTAGAAGAATGTCCAAGCTGCTCTTTCTGAGTCGTGGTCCCCATTCACTTGCTCTGCTAAATACCTTCTTTTGTGTCATACAGAGTCATACAGATTTGGAATGGCGTGAAGGTGTGAAAATAATGGCCGAATTTTTATTTGTGGGTGAGCTGCCTGTTACGCTATGTGACCTTTTTCTCTCCCTGTTGCATTTGTGTGCCAAACACTTGTCAGATGGCATCTGCGTATTTTAATAACCTTTTATATGTATCGTTTCAATAAGTAGATACAGTCAACGTGTTCTAGTTCCTATTGTATCTTGCTCTTAGTTAAGGCACTCCGTTTTCAAACTAGTCGATGCATGTTTTGCATTACATTTAAATATCTATATTTATATCAAAAGGCGATAAAGGAGAAAGATTAATATATTTTTATGACTGATTTGTTATTTTTAGGGCCACTGTCTGGCGTTGTTTGTCATCTGCTCACTGAACATCTCATAGTTATACCACGTATTGTTTACTGCTGAATGTCTTGTATAATTCGAGATCGTGGAGAAATGTGCGAAGGAGACAAAAAGGAATTACGCTAAAGTGTATTGCACCTGTAACATTTCTCCATTCACTTTCATTAATGGTTTGGGAGGGTGGGGTTCTTGTATGTTATGTTCTTGCAAGTAAACTGCCACAAGAAAATCCCATTGTCATCGTAATTGTTTTTACAGCACTGCACCATTTTAATGTGTCATTTCCCTTACAGAAAACAGGACATGATAAAGTAGTGTTTTTTAATTAAAGAAGTTCACTACCAGAACAAAAATATACAGATAATGAACTCACCCCCTTGTCATTCAAGATGTTCATGTCTTTCTTTACTCAGTCGTAAAGAAATTAAGTTCTTTGAGGAAAACATTTCAGGAATGATCTCCATATAGTGGACTTCTATGGTGCCTGTGAGTTTGAACGTCCAAAATGCAGTTTAAATGGAGCTTCAAAGGGCTCTAAACGATCCCAGACGAGGAAGAAGGGTTTTATCTAGCGAAACAATCGGTTATTTTCAAAAAAAAAAAAAAAAATTTATATGCTTTTTAATCTCAAATGCTCATCTTGTCTAGGTCTGCGTGAACACGTGTATTCCGGTTCAAGACAGTTAGGGTAGGCTGAAAAACTCCTACATCCCCGTTTTACCTTTTTTTGTAAAGGGTGTTTGATCTTCTTTGCGTGTTGACTTTGCAAACACTGGGTCGGTACATCTGCTGTGCTCCACAAACTCTCTTGAGACCACAAAGTAAGCATTTCCTGAGAACATGGGGGTCTTTATTGGTGGAGGTGACTTTTTAACATTGGTCTTCTTTAAAACGTCTGTGACGTTGGGATGATACTGCCAGCGCCCGTTTTTGGATTGTACAGCTTGAGACTCCAAACTGTTTTTTCCGTTCAGATATTTTAGAGACTTAACTATTTCTGCATTGGTTTTAATTAGGAAATCAGTGCCACAGGTGTTGAGCAGATACCTCCACTGAACAGGAGACTTGAACAGATCCTGCATGCAGTTGATGTCCTCTTGAATTCGAGACCAGGAGGCGTAGATCACACTCTCCAGTTTGCTGGCCGCAAAGACGTTGTTCAGGCAGGACGTGATGGCTCTTACTGCTTCTTTAAAGATCTCAGGAGACTTCTGGTCTATGTGAACACAGTACACATTTTGAGGAGTGTAAATGGCTCTCAGGAGCCTTTCAAACATCTCAATCTTCTCATGGATCACCATGGAGTAAGCAATGGGGAAATCTTTCTCCTCTTTACTGAGAGAAACCATCAGAAATCCCTTGTCTTGGATTTAGGATGAACAATCCTTGGTTGCGCTGAGGTAGAATGACTCTGATAGCAGAGATGTTATTTTTTTTTAGATTTTAGGAGCTTCCTGAAAACCTCCTTGTCCACTCCATCCATTTCTCCTTGGATAATAGCCGAACAAGCCTGTAGTTCTCCAACATCATGCTTAAGTGATTCAATTCCAGTTTCCCCTTAGAAGGGCAGTTCTTCCTCGGATAATTCAGTAGGACGATGAACAGTGTTGTACCAAATGAAATAACAGGAATTGTTTTCAGAATCCTAGGTTTGTTAAATCCCATTTTCAGTTCTTTAAGATTATTGAACCCAACCTGCAATATGTCAGTAAGGTATAAAGCAGACTCTCTGGTTCGTATACGACAGAGATGTGGCAGTAACTACCGAAAAGCAGATGTATACAGTAGGCAAGGTACGGACCGCTTACCCATGGAGAAAAACCCTGGTTACCAAGGATTCTATTCTAAGGGGATAATGAAGGGTAATCTGCTGGGCTATCGAAGCAAAAACAAAATGAGGTCAATTTCTGTACACAATGTTATAGATACAAAAAGCTGTTTAACATTTTTGCAAGTATTTTCAAGGAAAGAAAATTACAAACAGCAGAGCATGTTTTCATATTACATGGGGTCATTTATGACAAAACAAAAATAATAATAATAATAAAAAATTTCACAATTTTTATAGGCCTAGACAGAACACTATCATCCAGGGTGTTTCCTCCGAGGAAGCAGTGTCTCCTAAAAAAGTACAAAAAATATAACAAAAATATGACAAAAAGCGAATAAATCACTCGTTTTTCTAAAGTAAAACGGTCCAACAGTGACACCAGCAGCTAAAGTTAACGAAACCCACTGAGCAAAAGTACGTCCAAACGACGTCATTTCAACGTCTTTGTCGGACGTTGAAATGACGTCCCCTGAAAAGCCAGAATGAAAGTTTTTACAACGTCTTTTCATGACGTCTTCTGGAGGTCCAATAGTGACGTTCACAGGACGTCTCTAGAAGGTTAAAATTTAGTTCAGATCTGGTCATTATGGACGTATTTTCAACGTCTTAGAAGGTCAACTGCAGTCTCATTTAGATGTCATTTATACTGTTTCTGGACATAATATATACACTCTTAGGCTGCATTCAAGTAAAAATCATGTTTATTTTATTATAATTTTTTATTTGTACTTGTAAATAAACTTACAGACACAGTGTACAAAAACCATGAAAACATTTACATTTTAACTTAAAATAAATATTAATTGTAATGAATGAGTAAAAGTACGTACAAACGACGTCATTTCAACGTCTTTGTCGGACGTTGAAATGACGTCCCCTGAAGAGCCAGAATGAAAGTTTTTACAACGTCTTTTTATGACGTCTTCTGGACGTCCAATATTGACATTCACAGGACACCTCTAGAAGGTTAAAATTTAGTTTAGATCTGGTCACTGTGGGCGTATTTTCAGTGGATAACAACTGTAACAAATAACATACAAAACATACATTATGTTCACCTGTTGGAGCTGAACTGAGGGGGAAGAAAACGTCTAATTCTGACACAAGAGTTTAAAACCTTCTGTACATACTAAAAAAATAGTTTAGCAGTTTCAGTATCATATTAAATAAGTTTGTGATAGGCTTAATTTAAAATAAATATTGCTTGTAATGAATGGCTCGTTTTGTCGATGCCCATGTTAATGAATCAGAGGGTAAATGTGAACGCAGAAAGAGCAACACAAACAATCTTTTCAACCACATTATAATCATTATTGCTGTGTAACAGACATTTAAGTAACAGAAGTACTGGGATTAAAGTTTATAGTTAGGGTATAAACACTTATTTTCTACAGTAGCGATCAAAACGAAACTATCTTGTATGTATAGTAACGCTTAACCTCTTCCGCCAGGAGGTGGCGACAATTGCCCATTTAAAAAAAGTATGTCATTGAATCATTCATTCAGGAAATTTTAATAGTCAAACAAGTCTTAATGAAGTGAGACACTGACTCCCTTCATTAAATGTTTTTATTATTATTATTATTATTTTGTTTAAATGAATATGTTTTTAAAAGTCTTAAGCAGTGAATAGTTTGTCAGAACCACTAGTAAATTGTTATTTTGTTTAGTTTTCCAATCTTTTTTCTCCAGAATCGTGTTCTCCAATTTATTAAAAACAAGTGGGATTTGCAATTTATCCAGAATCGTGAAGCTCTTGTTTAAATGTTGTTTATTACTGCATATTATTCCATTAAAATGGAAGTTTAATTTCATAAAGTTCAAAATACACCTAAATGTTTTTTGCATTTTGTCTTTTTCAGTTGAATAAAAGACTATTTTCCCTATATTTTAATCATTGAGGATTTCTTAAGAAAAGTTTAAAATTCTCGTCTCGTTCTCGTGAACCCAGTCTCATGTCGTCTCGTGGGATAAGTGTCTCATCACACCCCTAATATATATATATATATATATATATCTGTTCTGAATGGCAATTAATTTAAATTATTTGGAAAAGTAAATTACATGTTTACATTGTTTATAATGTTTGTTAAGTTTATTAACATTTGTTTTATTTATCAGTATTTACCTTATTTCTGAAAGTAACAGCAAAATGTGCCTTATACACCAATGCAACTAATGCATGTTTTTTTCCTGACCTGGTGTAACTGTCTGGAAAATATGGTAAATTAGGCCTATATTGTGCTGTATTATTACACAGTTCATATAAAATAGGGACAATTTGCACCAATAAAACAATTATATTATGTTCATTATACTCCTATCCACATTAACTTTAGCCTTAAACACTGTTATATTTATGAGGGGGTCCTTGGAAAATCTTCTTCCCTGCAAGAGGTCCCTGGCTCCAAAAACCCAAGTGCTAGTGGACAGGCCTCCATATACAGCAGAGAGTCTGGTGTGGGAGGTGGAACTTCTGTCCAGGTTGACAAAACATCTCATCTCATCTTCATGAACTGCCCTGAAAACAACATTGAAATATAAACGATTATTATTATTATAACTACAAATATAGCTTCACAATGCTCATTATGACCTCTTTGGTAAACATATGATCAGAAAAAACTGCCAGACTGATATTTAGTCTTTAGTGAATTTACTGAAAGTCTATTTTACTACAAGAACACACACTTAACACAAGATAAAGTTTTGAAAATCTTACATTATTGTGAAGTTACGTGTTTTAGTGACTAATTTAGACAATTAAAAGGGATCAACATAAATTTACCTCAGACTGTAACTTCACTGACCACTTTACTCGCAAATTAACCAACAGGGAGATATAAAAATTACAAAAAGTTGAATTTGAAATCGTCATAACACAGAACAAAATACATCTAAAGTGAAATTTAACATTAGATTTTCAAAACGACGAATAAAGGTACATTTATATCGCTTACCTTAGGCTTAGCACCCGTCCGTATCTCAGATGACCGTTAGAGATCGTTACTGTTTAAATTTCCAAATAGCAGCGTTGCGTTGTGAAGGCTGTTCGTTGGTCAGGTTGGGTCCCATCCTCTGTAGGCTTTATAAAGTGTCCTTAACGTAAAGTTAAATAAATTACACGACGGATCTATCGTGGTGGTTATATCTTCAGTCTTTGGTAATACACAATATCAATATCTTCCGTCTTCGCGGCTGCTTGCGCCATCACGTTTACGTCACTACGTTAATGCCCCTCACGCAAGCGCACATTTAAATATAGATCTATTTATTAAATTAAATTAAAATGTATTTATTAAATATATTATTATTATTAAAATATATAATAAACAATAATATTGTGTTGATATTCTGTATTATTATTCAATATTTAAATATATTTATCTATTATATTTAAATCTCTTTACATCTATTTAACTTAAACTTTAACTTAAATTAATCACACATAGATGTAAGCGGCTGTTTCTGTCAATGTCCTAGTGAAAAATACTACACATAAAAAAAAATAATAATAATAATTATATTAATAATATTAATAAAATAATTAAATGGCCGCATTATGTTACTGACATGATGTTTTTATACAAATATTACACTGTTTTAACACGTAAATGTTTTATAAAAATGATATTTACATTTTTTTTAAGTCAGAACTTTGTCATGTTTAATTGTATAAAAAGTTCTTAAGTCGATTTCCTGAACCTGTTCTGCACGTTATACAGACGTCCAGGAAAACCCCTTAATAGACGTTCAAATTTTGAACTGCATATCTACGTCCAAGGGACGTCGTAGTCCGACGTCCAGACACTGTACTGGATTTGCACGTCGTGTAGAAGTACAAATATGGTCCTGGACCGACCGACGCAATATAGACGTGATCTGCACGTCGGGTGGACGTCTCATGTTTGTTGGGAAGCCCGCGGATCCCACTGAGTTTTAACAGATACCCTAAATAAATCGCGATATGATTGGATGTGACTGGTTATGATCGACTGTGATTGGTTGATATGATAAATCCCGCCTCTTGTGTTCGGGCGCGTTCGCTAATCAGTCTAAATTAACAATAAAATGGCGCTCATTGGAAAGCTAATTCAAAAACGTAAGCAACTCACACACTTGGATATAACCACTTTGTTACGTCAAAATAAGACTTAAAATGGCCTGAAAACATGATCTGTGGGAGTTTTCAGTAAGTAATCAACTTGGTGAAATTAAAGATGCATTTCCATATCTGTGACTAGTGTTTACCGAGTTTTTATGACTGATGCGAAAATACGTTTATTACGAGGAAAGAAAAAAAAAACAGTTCATAAATAAAATATATGATTATTTAAATTAAAATACATTGTTTAAATTGTTACTGCCTTGAGTTAATTTGGAATAAATGTAAAATGAATAGACTTTTAATTACATTGTTAATGTAAAAATACAAAATAGATTTTTGTATCATCATACTTAACAACCAACAAAAAAAAAAAAAAAGCGCACTTAGGCTATGGTTTAAAGTAAAATTAACGTTTGATAATAAATGCATAGCTCTGGATTGGTCACGTGACACGTGAGAACTAAAGGCGTCAAAGGTTAAAAAAAAAAATCGATGGTAGACAGCACTACATGGCTTAATGGCTCTCACAAATTTATCATATGGCCTCAACTATTTATATGACACTTTTTTCGCTCTTGGCGTTTCAAATTCGGATCCATTTTGTGGAAAAAGCCCCCTCTGTTTGTGTTTCACTGAAGAAAGAAAGAAGTACAGTGCTACAGGTGAGTAAATTTAACATTCTGTCATTTTATTCATACAGTCTGTTCTAAGACTCACCACTTTGGCTACCATTGTTAGTAGAAGTTACAAACTATGCTTTGAGTTCACATCAGGTTTGGTCAAAATTAGATTAAACGTAAAGCCATTCTGTAGTAGAGTTTGTTCTACATGCCACTATTTCTCATACACCACTAGCCTAGTAAGTCTATTAAATGAGTATCCAGTAGAGGGCACCATGATATCAGCTTGTCAAACAAGCTTCGTATTTATTTAAGAACACTGGGGGTTACAGTTGGTATCCATAACAGCCAAGGTTGTTAATAAACTGTAAAAGTATCAAAAGGATAATTTATTAACAACCGGTTGTTAATAAATGGTCGTTTTTGATACTTTTGCAAGTATGGTAGTGTGTGGGACTTTCTTTTGTTATTTAGTTTTTTTTCTATTACCTTTGATTGTTAATTCAGATCTCTCAAAACTAAATTGGGCACTGTTAAAAGATCTACTACAAAATATTAAACATAAGTATTTATAATATAATAAACTTTTTATAGAGTCATATGTTGTTTCTAAAAGAAACCTGTCAGAATACACAGCCGTGCTTGACTGGCTGTCAGTAGTGAAAGAAAAACGAAAATAAAGTGTATTGTTAAGCCATTTACATAGAAGCGCTTTCTGGGCCAATATAACTTACCGTTTGATCTTTTTATTTAAAATTTACAATAACAAGTGGAATTTTAATATCATAGTAGTTATACTCAGTTTTGGTTCAGTGCTCATCAACTTGTGGCATACCGTTGTGCACATGACAGCTGTTCAGCTTCATGACTGTTTAGCTTTGATGTTCAGTAGTTTGAGCAGGAAGTTATTTTATTAAATGATTTGCATGTTCTTGGCTCTGTTTGTAGGTTTGATTCTCACAGAATATTTTTCTGCTGTAACTTCCTATTTTCCAAATTTGTTACTATAACCCACTGCATTCAATCACATTCATGTTCATGTTTGCATATGAATCAAGTTTTTTTTTATTATTATTTATTTAAACATATGGCATAAATGCTTTCATAAATAACTCATTAACAAACATTACAGATCAGTAGTATACATTCAAATACAAACATGGTTACTGTAAAATGTTAGCATAATTAGTCTATGGAAAATACTAAAATTGTTTCTTTACGAGTCTATGAATAGTTTCCTAGGTGATATTTAAGACAAGTGACTGTTTTATGTGTTTTCATTGTTTCCATTGTTTTAGGTTAGTGACTTATGGTGTCTTAGAGATTACTATCTTTAAGTAAAGTCACCAGTAAATTTGTATCCCAATTGTATCACCTTCAACAGTGGTTTTCAGTTCTGGTCCTTGGTACAATATGTCACATTCGTTGTTAACAGTAATTTTCAGACATTCAAGCTGTCTGTGTTGACTGTCATTTCTGTGATCATACCACACACTCTGTGTATGCTCCATTTTAATAAATAAAAAAAAATTCTCTTTCTTTATTTATAGAAACATTTATGTGATACATTTTAACATAAATGTTAATTATTTGTTATATGTCAGAGCACATTATCATGCACTGATAGACCATTTTTATTTGTTTTTATCAAGATCCCTATTGTTGGTAGACTGACTGACCAATGATCTGTTCTTTTTCTTAAAAGTTATTAGTAAAGCTATTTTTACTACTTTATATGAAATATTATGCATAACAAAAAGAGAGCTTCTCTGAAGTCTTATAGTTTTTAAAATTAGTTAACTTTATTTAACAATTTGTGACATCCTAATAAAAATATGACCTGCATAGAAAGTTTAATACATTATGTAAACATTAAATATTTATCAATTTATCAATATATTTCATATCAGTAAAAAACTGATACTTTATTTACAAAAATATACAGGTAGCTTTTGAACCTGTTATTAAAAACATCATAAAACAATGTCCGATGTTTCAACTGTTAGTAATGATCGACCATACAGAGCTTTGTACCTTAAAAAGGCTTCCATGCATTTGATTGCTACATCGTCTACTTCTGGGTCAAACTTATTTGCCAAAAGATGGTGTTGCTGCAAGATCCATTTCAAGTCCCCAGCTCCATAGACACACACTGCCCGTCTGTGCATTCCAGTGCATGGTGGGTAGGGAGCCCCATTCTTTAGATCTCCTTCATGGTAGCTCCACTTTACCAGCCGAGCAATTGCGTTCATGTCTGATTGCGCATATTTGATGTTTGGAGGATTGGATCCTGGTACTGAAGGCATCCGCTGTAACGTAGCCCACATGTGCTCATCTGGACTGTACGTGTCTTTCTCCCATTTCATTAAGTTTTGAATCTCTTTGCTTTTGAAGATGTGCTCCACAAACTCTCTTGAGACCACAAAGTAAGCATTTCCTGAAAACATGGGGGTCTTTATTGGTGGAGGTGACTTTTTGACATCTGTCCTCTTCACAACATTCGTAACATTGTGATGATACTGCCAACGCCAGTTTTTGCCCTCTACGATCTCAGACTCCAAACTGTTCTTTCCATTCAGGTGTTTTAGAGACTGGACCATTTCTGCATTGGTTTTAATGGGGAAATCAGTGCCACAGGTGTTGAGAAGATACCTCCACTGAACAGGAGACTTGAGCAGATCCTTCATGCAGTTGATGTCCGCTTGAACTCGAGACCAGGAGGCGTAGATCACACTCTCCAGTTTGCTGGCCACAAAGACGTTGTTCAGGCAGGACGTGATGGCTCTTACTGCTTCTTTAAAGATCTCAGGAGACTTCTGGTCTATGTGAACACAGTACACATTTTGAGGAGTGTAAATGGCTCTCAGGAGCCTTTCAAACATCTCGATCTTCTCATGGATCACCATGGAGTAAGCAATGGGAAAATCTTTCTCCTCTTTACTAAGAGAAACCATCAGAAATCCTCTGTCTCGGACATAGGATGAACAATCCTTGGTTGCGTTGAGGTAGAATGACTCTGATAGCAGAGGTGTTCTTTTTTTAGATTTTAGAAGCTTCCTGAAAGCATCCTTATCCACTCCATCCATGTCTCCTTGGATAATAGCAGAACAAGCTTTTAGTTCTCCAACATCTGGCTTTAGAAAATGATTCAAGGCCAGCTTTTCCTTTTGAGGGCAATTTGTCCTTTGTCCTGGATAGTTCAGCATAAAGATAAACATGGTTATACTCACAAAAATGATGGGGATTATTTTCATAATCCTCTGATTCTTAACTCCCATGTTGAGTGAAGATTCTAACCTGCCAGATACAAGTACCAGGGGAGGAGACCTGTGTCAGTAAGGTATGATACAGCCTCTCTTGTTCAAAAACCAGTTGCGTGTGGCAGGAACTGAAAGATAGCAGATCATAAAGAGGAAGGACCTCAGCAAAAATGCATAAGTATTGCACAGCAGAGGTGTGGCTTTTATCCTCCTGAAGGGTGTGACTGTCTGATACTATGGTCAGTAAGAACATTCAAGTTCGTAAACTTTGTGTACCAAAGATGCATTTGAAAACAGTCTTTTTTTGACATTAGAAGATTTAAAGTAGCAAATATCATGTCATGGATTTTCAAACTAAGGGTGGCTTGTTTGGGGAATGTGGTTTTCTTATCTTCTGCTTTTCATATCTGCGACTTTTTGTACAAGGGATTCATTTAAAGGGATAGTTCACTTATTGGGGGAACTATCCTTTTACACTATGTCTTAACTCTGTATTGAAGTTTAGAACTATTTTCCCCTTTTTTACTTCACCTAGTTTCTGCACCATTTTTTAAAAAAAAATGTATTTCAACATCAGACATAGGGACACAAAAACTTAAACTAGCTTTAAACTAGCTGATTAACTTGTGTAAGTGATGCATTAATACCTTGATGTTTAACCAAGTGTGCAGTTTTGTGGTGTTCTCTGTCCTAGTTTTGTTAAACAAAGATGCTGCCCAAGTTAGTTTTCAGTGGTTTGCAACCTTGTTTTAAACCACAAAACAGAAAATGAATACATCAAACAGGTTATAAAAGGAAGAGTTTGCTGCACGTAGAAAGAGATGAGTAAAAAGTGTACTTGTGCACTTGTAAACCAACCAAAGTCTCCAATGCTCTTTCAGTTACCAGAAACTGAAGGAATGTTGCTGAACGTCAAAATAGCCTAATTTGCCAGCTATTTATAGTCAACTCTTTGTTTCTATTTTGACCTTTGCGTAATCATACTTATGCTTTCAAGGTGCACAATGACAGTTGAAACTATTGTGCAACTGAATGGAGTGGCCAACCTAGAAGATAGTATTATCGTGCAGGCATCTGCACGGACATAGCTTGCGCATTTCTGTCAATGTTTGCTGGTGGCTTGAAGCTCATTTTAAACTTTGCTTAGAATGGTCCTAACCTTTCCCCTGTTACGGCAGCCCTGTGTTCGAAGGTGTTCATGCTGACACGACGCTGTGGTCTTAGCTGTGGCTGCTTTTACTCCATCCGGATGGTTAAGTGATAGGCATCTAATATGTATTTTTGTCATTCTACAGATTCCAAGAAGATCAATGTTGAACTAAAAAAAGATGACCAGGAAATGTAAAGTATTGTCAATTTGCTTGTGACAAAAGGGGATACTTGTTAAAATATAACAAACATTCTGTTCCTGTAATGCTTACAGATAATCGATGGAATGTTCTTCCTTTGATTTAAAAAATGATAATGTTAATATAAGATAAGTGTTGCTCGTTAAAAATAATTTTTTTTTTTTTTTACCTTACTTGCTAGTCTTAATCTCTCGTAAATTGCAAGGGACACACAGTGTAGATGTTCTCCGGAACTCTTCCACTTCCGCGGGTTCATCCCCAGGCAAACGCTGTAGCGCTGCCCTGCTGCTTCAGCGTCCCCCTTGGACATGAGTGGGGCACGCAGCATGACTCGACAAAAGACAACATAGAACTCATTAAATATACTATCTACAGTGGATACTTACAGTAAAGTAATGCCCTGGTATATTTCTGACATACAGATGTACTTCAAGCACTCTTCACGTCAAGCGCTGTGTTTGACATGAAGGACAAACGGATTTTCCAATCATTAAAAGCCATACAACACATCCGGTGTAGTCCGTCCAAAGCTGTTGCGGCGTTGTAGACACGATGTAGGGCTAATTGTGTCAATCCAAATATAATAAATGAGAAAAATAAAACGACCCCAATAGAACGCCACCAGTGATGCCGTTACAGCAAATACAGTAGTATACAGCAATTTTAAAAAATACAGTAAGTCTCTGTATGTGGGGTCTGACGTCACAGAAAATTCCCATAATGCAGTGGTTATTACAGTTATTTACTGCAAAGGGAATTTGCAGTATTATACTGGGTGATATTTTCGAAAACAAAATGGCAATTTATATACTTTTTAAACTCAAACGCTTGTCTAAGTCTGCGTAAACTCTTCAGAGACCTTAGCCGTTTCTCAATACCAAGTACGCAAAGTTCGGACAGTTTGGACTTCGCAAGTTCGACTTGAATATGATATCAACCACCATGGCCTCTTTTTGTTTTTATTTAAACATATTATTAGCACCAAAAATGTAGTTAAGGGAACGCACATATATTACACTGAAACTAAATATTATATCAAACATCACTGCCTCCTTTTGTTTTCTTAAAAATATAAACCACAACCCTCTTTTCATTTTAAAAATGTGAAACATATTAATATGTGGTTTAGGCAATATTTGCACATATATTTTAATTATCTTCACTGTATGTATACTAAAATGAAATATGACAAGCACAACTCTGCCTTTTTTGTTAAATGTCAGTTTTAATGAACAATAATAGCCATTATAAAAGCATAAGTATAAAGTATAAGAGACTTGTAATAGGAAATAAAGACCAAAGCAAACAATCCAGTCAAATGCATGCAGGTATACAAAGTCAGTGCTGGATTACGATTGATAAATGAATAATTTATGAAACATAAATTTGTCCTTAGCCAAAACAATATGACCTGGAACAAATAATAGATTCACAAGACCAAAAATTACCTGTTAGATTTACCCAAAACGAATTATACCTCATGTTTAACCATTACAAAGACATCAGAGCCAGCAGCAAATGTCAGAAGGCCTAGCCAAAGAGAGGCACTCTCTGTGGGATACATAAGCACTGAGCACCCGGTGTTTAGCTGGAGCTCACATCTTCAAAATTTCACAACTTCAAAATCATCCTATATCGCTGTTTTACCTTTTTTGTTAAGGGTGTTTGATCTTCTTTGCATGTTCCCTTTTTCATAGATAGTGTCACACCCCTGTGGACTGTTTATGTTGGTTTCTCCCTCTTGTCCCCATATGTGGTTGCACGTCCTGATTTTGCTGAGTCAGATGTGTTCCTGGGTCAACATATTTTAATCCAAAAATGCAATCTTGACCACACCCCTACACCTAAACCTAACCTTACCCATGAGTAATCCCTAAAAACAGAGGAAATGATAGATGAATGACACTGATGTACAAGCACCAAACACTGATTGTAACCCTAAACTTCACAAAAACTATAAACTGTTTTTTCAAATCTGATTGGTTAATCACAATGTTGTTCCAGGGTCAACAAAGATGTTGATCCAGGAACATGTCGTACTTGGTAAAATCAGGTTCTGCTATGTGGTTCTTCTTGCCCTCGGTGTGGCCTAATTAGTTAACTCGCTTTACCTGTTTGTGTATCATTAGGCACCCTTTGTTTCAGTTCTATGCTTTGTGTCCGGTCTTGTCTATTGTGCATGTGCTTTTCTGTCTTCAAGTTCATTGTGGATTATATTAAAGACTTTTGGATTTTACTGTTATCTTTGTACGAGTACGTTCATCCATCACCTGTCGTGACAGATAGGGCCCTATGAAATCCGTTTTATTTTTTTCCCAAATTCCGTTTTATTTTTTTCCAAATTCCGTTTTTTCCCCATTTTTATTTTTCTCAACTCCTTTTAATGGTTAAATTAAGTTTTATTAATCAAAGAGCATGTCTAATTAATTAAAATCATGAAACGTATACAATTTCACATCAATTTAATAAAGGTTTAACAAAAATGACATGTTTAGGGCCCTATGAAATGTTTTATTTTATTGTGATCAAATTCTGTGTTTTAGCATGTGTAATTATTTGAATGCATACTTAATTTATTCAAATTTATTCTTAAAATAGTCTTATGAAAGTTTTTTTACCCTCTGAAATTCTGTGTTGTGTATTTAAAATGTTCTATTAAAATGAAGCCATAAAACATGAATTTCATTTATCTTTAATTGTTAAAAAATTAAAAAAAACTTTTTTTTTTTTGGCAAACAATGGGGAATTTACTATTAAAATTAGAAACATGGAAGAAATGTGTGATTACACCCTAAAACATAATGTTTGTTTCAGTTTAGTAGTAGTAGTAGTAGTAGTAGTAATAGTAGTAATGGCACAATGTCTTCAAGTTAAATAGGACTTTTATTTTGACAGGTTGCCGTGTCTACCTTTACATTTTTGTGTGTATATGATATAACGCTAGTTTTCCTAAAATGGAACGGTCAAATGCTCATGAAGTGACTCTCAGTAGATATTGTTCATTTATTTATGCTCTCATTTAGTGAGATGACAAATGCTGAAATCACTGCGAGCGTCATGCGTGCTTTAGCGTGTGTAGTAAACAAAAGCGCTCATCTGCTCCATTCATTAAAACAGAGACACGCAGGACATGCAGGATTCACATATTGCAGTTTGATTCAAGTGTAATGACCTACTTTTTATTAATTCATTCAAACTTTGACCAGTTCCGTGACATTCCGCGTTATTCAGTAAATTCCATTTTTATGATTGGATTCCGCGATTCCGTCTGCATTTTCCACATTGCGGAAATCACAGGGCCCTACATAGACTGGGTCGGTACTTCTGCAGTGATGTAGGATGATTTTGAAATCATTTTTTTTACATACCCTGTCTTGAGCCAGAATACACAGAGCTCAGGCAGCACAAGACAAGACGAGCGTTTGAGATTAAAAAGTATTTAAATTGTATTCTTTTTAATGAAAATAACCGATCGTTTCGCTAGATAAGACCCTTCTTCCTCAGCTTCCTCACTGTTTACAACCACATTTGGGATCGTTTGGAGCTGCGTTTAAACTGCATTTTGGAAGTTCAAACTCGGGGCACCGTAGCAGTCCATTATATGGAGAAAAATCCTGAAATGTTTTCCTCAAAAAACGTAATTTCTGTATGACTGAAGAATGAAAGACATGAACATCTTGGATGACAAGGGGGTGAGTACATTATCTGTACATTTTTGTTCTCGAAGTGGACTTGTTTTTAACGTGTCAGTGTCTTTAAGCAGTATCTACATTTTCATTCACTGCACATGCTGCTTTTTTCGCGGTCAGTGTTGCAAATTTTAACCGTTTGAAAATAATTTAGATTAAGAGGCATCTGAAATTGTTGGACTTTGATTCACAGGTTAAGTATTTCAGATGAATCACACACACACACACAATGGGCCTCATTCATGAAACACGAGCAGAACGAATTTATGTGTAAATCGTTCATAAAGCCGTTCTGACATAAACTTTTAAATTGATGAAAATATTTGTATTTTCAAATTGTTAATTGGTACAAAGAAACGTACACCTGCTCCCTACCACGTGTAAATAAACTGTTGACACTGAGTCTTGATGCACTGCCATTATAATTACAAATTCATTTGGCCTTGCCCTCTTAATGTTTTTTTTTTTTTTCGGTAGCTGAGTTGATGACTATAAAATGCAGCGCTCGTCACTGTCACTAGTTTCCCAGCTGTAAATAGAGGAGGGGCGGCACAAATACCAACCAACCGTCCTACTTGTACAACAACTGCCTACAACAATGGAAAAGCCAATATTACTGGTTACTCCTTTTTTATATTTAGTAAAAATCTTTAAAAATAGCTATTTTAAGTGGATGTTCCAAATTATAGCAACTAAAGCATTTCTGCCGGAAAAACGTTTCCACTATTAAGGTCTACTCAGCAGCTATCACTGCATGTCATATTGGATATAACAGCACTATGTTGGGGCAACTCCCCCTTATTCTTAGATTTATGAAGGGTGCCTACCGTTTCCTTCTACTCACTAGAAGAGTAGTTCCAAAATGGGACCTCTCCATGGTGCAGGAGGCCTTGTCTTAGTCTTTTGAGCCCCTGGGAGTTATCTCTCTTAACACTAGAACCGCCAAAGGTCGCTGTATACCTAAAACCGCCATGCGGGTAAATTTTACCCACGCGCAAACAAGTGTTTTGATATGGCTAAAGAAGATTTTATTTCACTGTATTATGCCACTGTCTTGATAAAGTGTCTAGTGTCATAAAAAATGATTGTCTAGTCATCAGCTTATATTTTTGCCCTGTTGTTTTATGTTTATAGATGTTTATGCAGGCTACAGTCCATTTCATTAGTCAATTTAACATAAACAAGACTGCGCTGACAAAGGGAATTAAAAGGACGTAACTAAATAATTGTGTGGTGTAATATTAGAATTCATTGTTATTATTCAATAAATTAAGAGAATTCATGATATTTAAGTTACTAAAATACCCCATAGACAACGTGTAATAATCACTCACGCACACTGCATAGGATGATGCGATGTCAAATTCAAGTGCAGAGCTTCACCTATAGAAATGATTAATTTGTTTACTTATATCATTTATAATTTTAATAAGAGACAACACAAATAAACTTAGGGTAATCAAAAAAAAAAGGTTGTATTCATTACATAGATCGTATTTTTTTTTCAGGAAACGACTAGAATAAATAGCAACACAGTAGCGAACAATAAACAATAGAAATTGCGAAACAAAAATTAAATAAATAATCCAAAGTTTTAACAATATGTGTAACGTTAGGCTAAAACATCTAAATGTGAGATCGCTGTCAGATGAGCCATCAGTTGCTGAGGCGACCCAGGACGCATAACAAAATCTCCAGTAATCATGGTATTTAGTGCTTCTAATACCTCTTCAGCATCAATAAACTGCCTTCTTTTACTCATATTGACTTTATTTATGAAACTGATAACCACTAATTTAGTGAGTAAGCAATGTGCCTAGCAATGAACAATATAAAAACATAACCGGCAAGATTATGACAGAGCGAAAATACAATTTTAGTAAAAGTCAATGACTGGGAGACTTGAGTGTTTTATTGAAAATCTGTTATGTACATTTAAATAACAGGTACGGATTAAATTTACCCCGTGGCGGTTCTAGTGTTAAGCTTCTGTTTTTCGCCTGGCCTTGGTGTCAACCAAACATGTCTGTGAATTTCACGCACTCTCTGTTTATCCCTCGTGTTCTAAATTCTCTCTCAGTGGAGATAAGGTATTCCTCAGGTCCAACCCGGCCTATGTGCCAAAATGCTTTCCAGCTTTCATTTGTGAGGTGCTTGAGCTTTCGGCTTTTTACCTTACTCCATTCTCCTCTGTGGAGGATCAGAGGCTAAATGCTTTGTCCTGTTCGTGCCCTGTGGGTTTACATCATCAGGACCGGCCCTTTCAGGAAGAGTGATCAGTGGACTTCCGGTGTGATGATGTAAGGGATAGGTAGCAGAGTGGATAGTCTCCCGATCATTTCACGTTATATACACCTTTTTGCAGTGAATTTTATATTATAAGACGGTGTAAGCACGACTAAACAAATAAAGAAGAGGTTACAGTTAACCTGTCCACAATGAGTAACGCTAAACAGAAAAACGCCGTATCGCAGTCTAAAAAGGCTAGCGCAGCTAGTAAACTAGCAAGCATAATGGCGACGTCGTCTCAAGAGGGAAACCAAGTTGCGGAGGGAATGGTCGATGATTCCTTATCAATGACACAACTTGTTTCTGAACTAGCCAAGCAACGAGAAGTCCTAAAGGAGGACATGGCTGCCCTGATACTAAATTCAGTCAAACCTCTGCAAGCGTCGGTGGACGCCTTGCACGACACGGTAAATTCCTTCCAGAGTCGACTAACCTCAACAGAAGTCATCGTTGGTGAAAACTTCGAACGGCTTGTGGCGGCAGAATCTACCATAATCTCCCTTAAAGCTCAAAACAGCTTGTTAATGGAGCGTTTGGACGATCTGGAGAACAGATCCCGCCGTTCTAACCTGCGTATCTTGAACGTCCCGGAGGGGAGCGAGAGTGGCAAGGATCCCACTGTATTCGTCTCGGAGATGTTGGCTGAAGTTATGCCTGAGGTATTCACAAGTCCACCACCCCTAGAGAGAGCACATCGCTCTCTTGGTCCTAAACCTGTGGCCGGTAATCCCGCGTGTGCGTTCGTGATGTGTTTTCATCGCTATCGTGACCGTGAGCTTGCCTTGCGATGGGCCAGACAACATGAGATGAAGTTCAAGGGGGTTACGCTGAGGGTATGTCCAGATCTGAGCAATGCCCTTGCCAAGAAACGTGCTGCGTTTAACCCGGTGAAACAAGCACTGTATAAGGAGGGCATTTGGTTCCGTCTTCTGTACCCCGCACGCCTTAAAGTTACGTTCAAGGAGGAGAGCTTCATCTTTGAGACTCCGGACAATGCAAATGACTTTTATGAGAAACAAGTGCTTGCTCAGAAGGAAAAATGACCTTTGCAGTAGTATTCAAATGTCAATAACTTTTTCATTGTGTAACTTTTACATGAAGATCATATAAGGATTATTGCTACGAACAGAAGGAATAGAATAAACTATGCCTCGATTCTGGGAGTCCTTCGGGCTGTTTCAGTTTTAGTTTGGCCTGCCTGCATTATGCAGGTAACCTGGACAGAATATACCTCAGGTACTCTTACACTATATTTTTGTGATTCAAGGAATGTATTATTTTCCTCTTGTTTATTGCAAAAGGGTATATGGTTAAGTTACGACAGTAAGTGTATTTTGAACTGAACGTTATGCGGTTGGAATATCTATTACTCATTTCAGTTATGCTTTCTAAGTTAATTGTTATAGATGTGAATTCTTTAAGTCGGTTGACATCCACAGGAGAATGAATCGTTAACAGCATTGTGTTAAAGGGATGCAGCCTTCTAATATTGGGAAGGGTTGGAGGGGAGAGGGCATTAGGTCTTGTAGTTTTTCTGTTGTTAATTGTTGGGTTGACATTTTTGTTGTGTTATTTTGCCTTATATATTGGGTGCATATTGGAGGTTTTGGGTTAGAGTTTACAGTCGCATATAGTAAGTGTTACTATGCTGATGGAAAAAACAATGTTTAATTTCTCTTTAATCTATAACTAAGAGATATGGTATTCACAAAAATCATTTCATGGAATATTTCAGGTTGTAACCACGTAATTAAACATAAGAAAATTCTTACATATCTCAAGCAAAACAAATCTGATATAGCTATGCTGCAAGAAACCCACCTTAGTGCTGAGGAATCTGAGAAATTTAAACGGGGATGGATTGATCAGGTTTACTCAAGCACATTTGATACAAGGAGTAGAGGTGTCGCTATTTTGATCAGGAAAGGCTTAGACTTTAAAGTCCATAAAACATATAATGACCAGGAAGGCAGATGGATAGCTCTGGATTCGAGCCTAGAAGGACAGAAATGTACTATTATGAATATCTACGCCCCTAATGTGATGTCTCCAGATTTCTTTAATGAAATCTGCAATATTATTAGGAATATTGGCAATTCTAACATAATACTAGGTGGTGATTTTAATCAAGTTCGAAATGAAGATCTTGATAAGTCTAGTAACAAACAGACCACTTCATTATTGCACTCAGCAATAGACACTATGATGGATGAATATGGCCTGATAGATATATGGCGTACATTGCACCCCCAAGAGAAAGATTTCACATCCAGTGGATGTAGTCATTACGACTGCAAACAATAGGAAAAATACAAGATGGCGCTTTAACAATTCATTATTGCAAAATGAGACCTCATGTTCCTTCATACAAACAGCAATGGATGACTATTGGTTATATTGGTGTCTGATCCTGGTATAACATGGGATGCTTTTAAGGCCTTCTTGAGGGGTAGGCCAATTCAACACTGTTCGCTACGCAAACGTATGGAATGTGAAAAATTAAGTAAATTGGAAGAAACGATTAGGTCTTTGAAAAAACAGTCATCCGGATCCTGTAACTTTTAATAACTTGAATAGTCTGAAATTGGAGCTGAATGATATTATACAGAAAAAAGCAGAATTTGCACTATTTTGCACAAAACAAAACCATTATGAAAAAGGTGAGAGAGCAGGTAAATATTTGGCACATAGAGTCAAACAGCTGAGCACGCAGAACTTCATTCCTTCTATCCTTGATAAAGATAAACTGATTACAGATGGAAAGGAAATGAATAAGGTTTTTACAAATTTCTATCAAGAGCTATATACACATCACAAGGGGAAGTACCCACTGAAAAATACGACAGATTCTTCTCTTCCCTACAGATTCCATGCCTGTCTACATTTGATAGGGACTCTCTAGAAAATGATATCACATTAGAGGAAATTAAGGAAGCCATAAGTGATCTCAAACCCGGTCGTGCCCCAGGGGAAAAGTCCCTCTGACTTTTATAAAAAAAATTGCTCTTTGTCTTTCAGAATGCACTGATAACTGGTAAACTTCCGGAAAGTATGAGAACCAGCATAATCACTCTAATTCACAAGAAAGGAAAAGACCCCCAACACTGTGCAAATTATAGACCCATCTCACTCGGCAATGTAGATGGGAAAATTTTGGCCAAAGTACTTGCAAAGAGATTAGAAAACTTATTACCTACTATTATACATCCAGACCAAGTTGGGTTTATTAGGGCTAGGTCTTCAGCAGATAACATGCGAAGACTATTACATCTCATGCGGAACTCAAGAAGTGTCGCAGACCCTGTCATGGCCTTCTCCCTGGATGCTGAGAAGGCCTTTGACAGGGTTGAATGGGGTTTCTTATTTCAGACCCTTAGAAGATTTGGCTTTGGGTCAATTTTTATTAAATGGGTTAAATTACTATACACTGGACCCCAAGCATCAGTGTTATGTAATGGCATAGTGTCATTGCGATTCAAATTACATAGGGGCACAAAACAGGGGTGCCCCCTTTTGCCCCTTATTTTTGCGTTAGTCTTAGAGCCATTAGCTATAGCTATACGTAGCAATCCAAATATTAAAGGGGTTATGGCCGGTCAGCAGGAGCTATTTCTAGTAATCCACAAATAACAGTACACACAATGTGCTCTTTAATTGATGACTTCTCTCAAATATCAGGATATAAAATTAATTGGAGTAAATCAGAAGTAATGCCTCTGTCTAAAAACCATAATAATATGTTAGAAGTGAAATGGCCATTTAAATGGGTGCCATCTGGGTTATTGTATTTGGGAATCAAACTTGTACCTGGACTAGAAAAAATTATGCAGGTTAACTTTCAACCAGTTATCCAAGAGATCCAAAATTTGTTACAGAATTGGAGCAAACTTACAATGTCTATCTTGGGCTGGATTAATCTGGTCAAAATGATCATTGTTCCCAAAATTAATTATTTGTCATGTATGCTTCCCCTTGTGTTACCACTATTACTTCTGAAGGAGTACAATAAGAAGGTAGAATCCTTTATTTGGCAAGGGAAGAAACCCCTTTTTAATCGCACCAAATTGTATTCTGCTAAAAGTTCGGGTGGGCTCTCTCTGTCCAGAGTTGACTGGTATCATTGGTCATTTTCACTTTCGCAGTGGTCTAAAATCTATATGGCACCTAACGTAGCCCCTAGGTGGGTTCATATTGAAAAGGAATTGTTGGCCCCTTTTCCAGTAGAGGCTTTCTTGACACAACTCACTCGACCAGTACCTGACCAGAATCCTGTTCTTAGATTTGTTAGAGAAAGTTGGAAATTGTATCACCAAAACTTCAAACAAACCCCGTGGTTGACAACTAGAGCTTCGATCTGGTATAATACTAAATTTAAAATAGATAGGAAGCCTTTCTGCTGGACACAGTGGGCCAATAAAGGGATATGTTTCTTGGATAACCTTTATGAAGGAGAACATGTGGTCTCATTTAATCATTTGAAACAAAAGTATAACTTGCCGAATAATGACTTTTGGAAATACCTGCAATTAAGACATTGTCTCCTTGCAACCATTAAAAATGGCCCTGACCCACCAACAGATATACAGCACATCTTTACCACAATTAGTCATAAAAAAGGAGGTTGCTCAGTTTTCTATGCCTTAATCAGAGATGTTAATGCACCTAATTTAAGTGGACTTAAATTGGCATGGGAAAGAAATCTGGGGGAAACAATCAAGGATGAAATCTGGAAGCAGGTTGTATCCAAATGGCATACCTGTGTTCGTGAAATTCAATCTGAACTGATAAACTATAAAATTTTAAACAGGTGTTACTGGACTCCAAGCAGGATGGCTAGACTTAAATTAAGAGACGATGACCTATGCTGGCGATGTAAAACTGATACTGGTAATATGGTTCATATGCTGTATGAATGTGATAAGGTTAAAGAACTGTGGGAAAAGATTGTACATTTTGTTAATAACACTTTCAGCATAACACTACACAAGAACCCTGCTCTCTGTATGTTGGGGATTTTACCGGAAGATGCATGCCTCTCCCGGCAACAAAGGCAATGGTGCCGTCTCGCTTTGGTGTCTGGATGTAGAGTCATTCTGAGACATTGGAAATCTGTTACGCCCTCCTCGTTTAATGAATGGCTAGAACTCATGTCCAATATAGCCAGCTATGAACGTGTGATATTTAGAGCCTCAGGACGCCTTGATATTTATATGAAAATATGGGGTTCTTTCCTTGCATTGATTGAGAAAATCATATAAAGAGAAAAGTATAATGTCAAATATGCTCTGTCTCCTTAAGATTATATGTAAAGTCTAAGATGCCACAGTGTGACTAAACCTTAAATATGTAATTATTTTTATTTATCTTTATTTAATTTATTTATTTATTTTTATGTATTTATTTTTATTCTTTTTTCTTTTTTTTATTGGGGGGGGGATGGGTGGATGTGACTATTGTAAAATGTAATTTTCATATGTCATACTGTCATATATCTGACTGTTATTCTTAAGTATTGTATTAAGCCAGTTTTGTTACTGTCAATTGTTTAAATTCAGTTTGGACTGTTTTATTGTGTTCAAAAAAGCAAAATAAAAAAAAAAGGAAGAGTGATCAGCTCTTTTTTTCCTCCCCAATAAAAGAAGCTTTTAGAAGTTTTTTTTTGCAACTGCATATAGGCAACATCTGATCCATAATTTGACAATAAGAAAAGTTATCTGTGGGCAAATATTTCAATCACATTGTGATGGCTTGGAAATCCAACAAGAATCAGATTTACCTGTTTTGCCTAGGGGTGTTATGGTGAGGAAACTTTCATACTGTTATATAATCTTTTATTACCAGTAACACCAGGGTTGGGGCCTTTGAATGCTTTTACTACGACTTTAGAATTCCCCATCTTTGAATCACTTTTCACAAGAACAGATAATTGCCTGACCTTTTATTAAGACAAAAACGAATGATTGACAGATAGATTCTTTGGTATTTTTAACAACAATGGTAGGTAATGTCTGGTTAACAGCTTTTCAAAATGAAAACAAAAAGAAAATTAAAAATAAATTGGATGTTGGTGTTTACACCTTCACTGTGTGATATCGGTAACACCGACTACCACAGCAAGGTCAGATGTTGAGATACTGGATATATACCTGATTTAAAAACACATAAAACCACAAGTGGCTTAGAATGGATGAGAAAAAAAAAATCACATCCTGTGTGATTAGGCAGGAACCAGCAGGTATTTAACCAAAGTACTAAATAAACAACAAAATGAAGGAATGTTGATAGGGTGTGTGAGCTAATGTTAAGATAAAAAGATGTTCCTTTTCAGTCTGTTAATATATATCATATTATTGATATTAAGCTATTTCCACGAGTCCTTAAAAATTGACTCTTCCTCATCCCAGTAAAGACACAGCTATATTCAAATAAACTCTGGTGGCCTGCCAACTTCTCTCGGTGCTCTCAATACGGACCATTTGCATGCATAATATAGGCCACTGGTTCTCAACCCCAGTTCCCGAGACTCAATGCTCTGCACATTTTGTATGTCTCCCTCATTTAACACACCTGATTCAGATCATCAGCTCGTTAGGAGAAAAATGTGCAGAGCAGTATGCCCCGAAGACTGGAGTTGAGAACCACTGGTATAGGCTATACTCAAAATATTATAACTTAAAATTTTAAAGATTTAAATTCTTTAAATATTTTGACTTTATTCTCGAAATTTCCACTTATTCTCAAAATATTATGACTTTAATTATTTAATTTTTTTTTTTTCTATTTTTTAACATAGCACTAAAACACCATCGTATATTTCAGCCATTTCACATTCAGCACTCAAAACACTCAAAACAGATAGTGGCTACATAGTTTTCAGTCGATTTACGAATCAGTAAAGCAGTGCCAATGATGTCTCATACTGAAAGATAAAGTTAAAAATAAAGTTTTGAGCCATTTGTTACTATTTTGTATAATGATTATAATTCAAATGCATTTTGACCACACTATTATTGTTGATAATTGTAAAGAGAGGGGCACTTTTGGTTAATTTGGGAAAAAAGGCCAGGGCCTTGAGCCCTGAAAGCACCCACCCCTGCAGTGCTTGTGAACAAAACCACAGCTTTTTTCCCCTCAATCCGTATATTCCTCACAAAAAGTTAAACTACTTCTAAAATGTGTCTTTTGTAAAAACTTCCAGTGGCATGTAGGGCAAAACTTGAATGACAGGTGAGACAGGTCTGGTGTCTGGTTCCAGAGCAGTGTTTACAGGACTGATCATAGGATTCATAAAACCGCATAAAAACCACTGAAAGAGACAGTCAGCATTCGGGCATGATCTGTTGGACTAGTTTGTTTGCCGTGTTCTATTTGTCGACGGCAGTTTACCTGATGTAACATTTTGAATCAGTGTCAGGGCCGTCGGCACGAATTAAAACTCTGATTGGATGTTTAGTTTGGCGAATTAGTCAGTACCTGAGAATTTAAGTGATGAAAATGAAGGCAGCAGACAGAAGGCTGTTTTATAACATGATCTTACCCAAGCATTCCAGAACACAGGTGTTAGCTTGCAGTTGCTGAAGTCTGAGCGGTGAGTACAAGTGCAGCTTTTAGGTCCAGACACTGCCAATGCGAGGTGACACCACCGTCTGCCCGGCCTTTATTCTGTTTAATATAATTGCTTGCTGTAAGGTGTTTGACAGCAGTTTACAGTTTTTCACATTTGCTAAAACACTAAACCCCATTTGTGTCGTTTAGACACTGTTTGCAGTAGGGGTGCTCCGATTGATCGGCTACCGATCATTATCGGCCGATAATCGCTTGGGGAGGTTTGATCGGCGGTCTCTAAAAAGGCCGATCTCATAAACCAATCTAAAGCTGATGACGCACCTGCCGTGAGAGGTTTGGTACGACACACCATCTCAGGCGTTTTTTTTCGGCGCGGGTAAAACAATTATAATGCTGAAGGTGAGGTACAATTCATATTTCTTCAATCTAACAATTTATAAAGTAATTTGAAAACCTTATGTGAGCCGTAATTTCACAAACAGCTCGAGTGAATGACCAATTTCTCTCTCGAAAGTGCGCAAATGGCTTCCAGTCACCACATCGCGTCTGACCATAAGCGAGCTGCACAGTTGACACAGGAATTGTTACTTGCACAATAGAATCAGTGTCGCATCGTCGCTAAAGTTTGTAAAAAAATATATATATTTTTAATTCTTTCCAGTGTTCAACCATTCGGCGCTCATGCACACTTAAAGCGTAAACAAATAACGCCATGTTCACATACCTCCGTTTGCAGTGCATATTTTTTCTGCGCTCATGCTAAAATTAAAAGATTAAAGCGTTCAAGCTGCACACGGTTGCGGTCTGGTAGTGCGTTCCAGGAGCGGTGCGTCTGCAGCAGTGTAGAAAACGTTTCCCTACGCAGTCTGTGCTTCACGTGCAGAATTAAATTGACAGCGCATTGTTTGCTGAAAAAGTATTTTCAATAACAATGTTTGGATTCGAAATCAAAATAATGGATAAATGTGTTTGTGGAAATCAGACTTGTGCTGTGTGTAAGTCTAAAAAATGCTCCCCTCCACCACTCAAAATAAAAAACTCCCCTGTCTCTCTCTCAAAAAAAAACATCAGGCCCTGAATAAGTATCTAAAAATCCTGATTGGAGTATCTCTATAAATAATTCTACATGATTAATAGGAGGCTCCTGATAGGAGCACCTCTAGTTTCAGATCTCATGCACTCTTTTTACAAGACTCTAAACACATTCTCACTCAGTAAGACACAGTGTGCTCTGTGATGAACTTGTGATGCAAAACCGTAAACACAAGAAAGCAAAAGTTAAGCACAACTGCAACACAGCTGTCATTGTTTACACACAATAATTCAAAATTCTTTACACTTCTAAATATTTAAATATACAAAATATAAGCCAGTTCAAAGTGCACAGAAGGCACGGGTGCATCTGTCAATCTGAGAGGTACAGAAGATTGTGTATATATGATGAAACGATTAAAACAGAATCCAGAAAATTAATGGAAAACAGAGATTCACAAACAAAACTGAATTTGAGAAAAATAATAAAACGTATTTCATAGGGCCTTAAAAACTTAATTTTTGTTAAAGTTTCATGATTTCAATTAATTAGACATGCTTTTGGATAAATATTTTTTTAATGTATCCAATAAAATAGAGTCTAGAAAAATTAAAATGGAATTTATGAAAAAATGAGTCAGGGGTTCTGTGAATTTAGTTTGAACATTTTGATTTGTGTTTAAGGTTTTGAGAAAATGAGTGATGGTTTCAAAACGTGTTTTAGCATTTTAGTATTTTGGTAAATGGTTAGTATAACGTACCTGGGTATATTTGCATATAAGTAAATGGATAACCTTGACTTTCAGATTCAAAAACAGAGGTAACTTTAAGGTATTATAAGTAGACAACTTCTTTGAGTATGTAGTGACAAAGCACAAAACAGGTTTGTAACAACTTTGCAAATATCCACCTTTTTCTGTACACGGAAGTCTAATGTAAAGTGGTGCTTTACATTTCCGTTTTATGGTGTTCCTAGTCAAATTAACACATTTTCTGTGCCAATAATATAGCGTTAAAACTGCACACATTTTTATATTTAGTTTTATTGAAAAAGTTTCAGTGTATTCTATCTTTTTTACCTTATTTTAAAATGGATTTCTATAGAGACAAAAGGTGGATATTAGAAATAAAAAAAAACTGAAATGATTCAATTGCATAAGTATTCATACCCTTTTCTGGGGCACTTGAAATTTAGCTCAGGAGCACTCATATCACTTGTAGATGTTACTACATTTTGAGTGGAGTGAAACTGTGGCAAATACATTTGAATGAGTATGATTTGGAAAGGCACACACTTCTCAAAAAAGGTCTAACAGCCGAAAATGCATATCAGAGCAAAAACCAAGCTCTGAGATCAAAATGACTTCCTGTAGAGCTTAGAAACAGGCACAGATCTGGGAAAGAGTTCAGAAAAAGATTTTGCTGCAGGATCACAGAAGCATGTAGTCTCCGTTATCCATAATGGAAGACGTCTGGAACAACTGGGACTCTTCATAGAGCAGGCCTCCTGGCCAAACTGAGCAATTGAGAAGAGGCTTGGTTATACTGGTGACCAAGAAGCTGATGGTCACTCTAGTTGAGCTCCATGATCATTATGTAGATGAAAGAAACTTATAGAAGGACAAACAATACTGCTACACTCCACCAATCCGATCTTTATAGCGGTGTGGCCAAACTTAAAACTCTCCTCAGTGAAGACACATGAAAACCTACTTGGAAATTGCAAAAAAGCACCTAGAGGACCCTCAGACTGTAATAAACATGATTCTCTGGTTTGACAAACCTCAACTCATCATGTTTGAAGGAAACCAAGTACTGCTCATCACCTGCAGAGTACCATCTCAAAAGCGAAGTGTGCTGGTAGCAGCCTCGTGCTTATGGGGCTGTTTTTCAGTGACACGGACTGAGGAACTCGTAAGAGCAGAAGGAAAGCTCAGTGCACCACAATATTGAGATAGCCTTAATGGAAACCCAGTCCAGAGCATTCAGAACCTCAGACTGGGCAGAAGGTTCACCTTCCAACAGGACCCTAAGCACACAGCAAGAGTGGCTCATAGACAACTCTGTGAATGTCCTTGAGTGCCCCAGCCAGAGTCTTGGCTTGAACACAATCAAATATTTCTGGGGAAACCTGAACATGTCAACCAGCCCGCATCCAAGCAGACAGAGCTTGAGAGGTGAAGAGTTGAGGTGAAGAATAACAGATAATTGGCAAATGCAGATGTGCAAAGCTTGTCGCATCTTATGCAATGTACTTTTTTCAGTGTTTTATTTTTAATACATTTGCAAAATTTAAAGCAGTTTAACATAAGGCTACAACATAAAACATGAAAAAAATGATGGGTATGAATACTTGCGCAAGGCACTCTAATCAGCTTCAGAGGTATTTGGCACATACATATCCATTTAATGAGGCACCTATTAGCGTGACAGCAAGATTACGCATAGCAATATACGATAATGCTATAAAATGTTACATAAGCCAATGTTTATTTTAAAACCAGGGTTGCCAGGTCTAAATAAAATCAGCCCAATTGCTAATTAACTAGCCCAGTCATGTTTTTTTCTGCAGTTTTCCTATTTCCCCTCATTTGAAGTAATATTTGAGGAGATCACTTTAAACCACAGACTAAAAAAACAACCAAAAGCAAATAAAGTAGCCCATGCTGTTCAACCTGTTCTGTCATCAACACATGCATTGTTCATTTTGAAATCACTGTAAAGTATTTGGGACTGTGTTTTACTTTTGCATCAGTGTTTGTAAACACATTGAATCTATTTTTACATGACAGAAATTTTGGAAATATTGCTACATTACTACATTTCCTTCTACCTGTTTTGATAAACGTCAAGAGACTGTACATTAAGCTCACACTTTTTATGTTTTCTGATTTGACAGAACGATTGGCATGTGAGATGTGCAACTTTTTTTTTTTTTTTTTTTGGAAATTAAAAAAATATTTATGAGCATGATGACAGATGACGCAGAACCTGATTTTACCAAGTACGACATGTTCCTGGATCAACATCCTTGTTGACCCTGGAACAACATTGTGACATGGTGAACATTTTTAGTTCATGTCGGGGGCAGTGTAATAATTCAATATCTATCTATATATATATATATATATATTGTCACGCTCAGTCACAACAGACAAAAGGAGTAAAGTGTAACAAGTGAGTTTTATTAATGTTCTCAACTTAAACAGGTTCACTGCAGGTAAATATCCAGGTAAGTATTAGTGCAGGTAAATGTCCAGGTAAGTATCAGCGCAGGTAAACGTCAACAGTATCATATATCAAACAGGATACCAGCAGGTAAGTGTTCAGGTGAATATTCGTGCAGGAAAAACGTCAACAGTATCACAAATCAAACAGGTTCTCTGCAGGTAAGTATATGGCAATAGATGTATACTCAGTCTTTCAGGCGTTCGTTTGAGGATTAAGGCAGACAGAGTTCGTTCTTCGAAGGTGAGCGAGCTGGTAAGTAGGCAGATGATCCAGAAATAAGAGAACGTATCAACCTTGAGCTCAGCCATTGAATGAATGGCTGAGCGATCCTTTTAAAGGGAGCTGTTGATTGAGACCAGGTGCTAGTAGTCTGGTGATTGTGAGCGAGTGATTGGTGCTGAATCAGATGCAGGTGATTGCGTGCGTTCGGTGGAGACTGGTCCAGGGTCAGGTGAGTGTGACGGTGTGACATTACCCCCTCCTCCACGAGCGTCTCCTGACGCTCGTACTCGACGGCGAGGACGGCCACAACCTCTGGGAGCTGGACAGGTAGGATGGGTCTGGTGGAATTCCGCGGTCAGAGAGGGATCGAGTATGTCATCTCGGTCGATCCAGCTTCTCTCCTCAGGACCGTACCCCTCCCACTCAATCAGGTATTGAAGCCGCCCGTTCCGCCGCCGAGAGTCGAGGATCTCTTGGACTCGGTAGATGGTTTCAGTGGTTTCGATTTCAGGTTGAGGAGGGGGTTCCGGGTGGTCTGCAGAGGGAGGAAACGTAGGATTAAAGTGATGTTTCAACAGTGATACATGGAAGGTGGGTGCTATGCGGTAGTGGGGTGGTAGTTGCAGTTCATAAGTGACATCATTTAGACGTCGTATTATTGGGAATGGACCAATGAACTTTGGACTCAGCTTGCGGCAGGGCAAACGAAGGTTGATATCCCGAGTGGAAAGCCAAACTAACTCGCCCGGCTGGTATTCTGGTGTCGGGGATCGGCGAGTGTCAGCCCACCTTTTGTGCCTTCGAACTGCCCGCTGTAGGTGAGTATGTGCTGAGTTCCACACCCTCTCGCTCTCCCGGAACCAGTAATCTACCGCTGGGACCGAGGAAGGTTCATCATTCCAGGGAAAGAGGGGTGGCTGATAACCTAGAACACATTGAAAGGGTGTTAAGCCTGTGGTTTCTTGCCTTAATGAGTTCTGGGCGTATTCGGCCCAGGGCAGATACTGGTTCCAGGATTCCTGATGGTTATGGCAGTAGGACCTGAGGTAACGACAGATCTTTTGGATTTTTCGTTCTGTCTGGCCGTTCGTCTCTGGATGGTACCCCGAGCATAAGCTGATTGACACCCCGAGTAATCGAAAGAACTCCCTCCATACCCGGGATGTGAATTGCGTCCCTCTGTCCGAGACAGTGTCCTCAGGGATTCCAAAATGTCTGAAAATCTGAGAAAACAACAACTGAGCAGTGTTCATGGCTGTGGGTAACCCCGGTAAGGGAATTAGTTTACAGGCCTTTGAGAAGCGGTCTACGACCACTAGAATGGTTGTGAAACCATCAGACTTAGGCAGGTCAGTAGCAAAGTCTATTCCTATATGGGACCAAGGCCGTTGCGGAATGGATAATGGAACCAGCTTACCCTCGGGCAGACGGCGAGAGGTGTTATTTATGGCGCAGACGACACATCCTCGGATATAGCGGTACACATCACGAGTCATCTGCGGCCACCAGTAATGATTGCGGAGGAGTGAGAGGGTGCGTTTGCCGCCTGGATGCCCGGAACCTGGAGAGGTATGAACAGAGTCCAGAAGGCAGTGACGGAGAGAAGATGGTATGTACTGTTTACCTTCTGGACCTCCCGGTGGAGCTGGTTCGTGATGTGTGGCTTCCTGGATCTGGTCGTCCCATGACCATTGAATGGGAGCGAGAAAGACTGACTGAGGTAGGACGGTTTCAGGTTCATCAGAGATGGGGTCTGGCTGGTGAAGACGGGACAGAGCATCTGCCTTGGTGTTCTTTGTACCTGGTCTGTAGGAGATGTGAAAGTCAAACCGGGTAAAAAACAGTGCCCATCTCGCTTGGCGTGGATTTACCCGTTTGGCTCCTTGCAGATACTGCAGGTTTTTATGATCGGTAATTACAGTGAACGGGAATTGTGCTCCCTCCAGCCAATGGCGCCATTCTTCAAGGGCTAGTTTAATTGCCAACAGCTCACGATTTCCCACATCATAATTCTGTTCCGCTGAGGATAACTTCCTTGAGAAGTATGCGCAGGGATGCAGAATGGCCGGATCTCCGTGCCACTGGGATAGAGTAGCGCCTACGCCGGTGGTAGCGGCGTCAACCTCCACAATGAATGGTGAGTTTGGGTCAGGATGCTTTAAAACTGGTGCGGTACAGAAGGCAGATTTAAGTTGAGTGAAGGCTGTTTGTGCAGCAGAGGTCCAAGTGATAGCCTTCTTGGCTCCTTTAAGGAGAGAGGTGAGTACAGAGGTAATTTGGCTATATCCCTTGATAAAGCGTCGATAGAAGTTTGCAAACCCTAGGAAGCGCTGTAGTTCTTTGACCGTGGTGGGTGTGGGCCAGTCCTGCACAGCAGCTACCTTCCTAGGGTCCATTTCAACGCCTTCTGGGGAGATGTAGTAGCCCAGGAATTGCACTCGATCCTGATGAAACTCACATTTTTCTCCTTTCAAATAAAGTCGGTATTCTCTGAGACGTTGGAGAACCTGTTTGACGTGGGAGATGTGAGATGACAAGTCATTAGAATAAATGAGAATGTCGTCGATATAGACGACCACAAATTGATGTAGCATATCCCGGAAGACCTCATTCATAAAATTTTGAAATACAGAGGGCGAGTTGGCTAGGCCATACGGCATAACCCGATATTCGTAGTGGCCGCTAGGGGTGACAAAGGCGGTTTTCCATTCATCGCCACTACGAATACGGATTAGATTATAGGCGCTTCGTAGGTCTAGCTTGCTAAAAATCTTGGCATGTCGTAATTCTTCTAGGGTGGATGGAACGAGTGGAAGGGGATATGCAAATTTTACTGTCTGCTCGTTTAAGGCTCTGTAATCAATACATGGCCGAAGGCCTCCGTCCTTCTTTGCCACAAAGAAAAAGCTAGAGGCGGCGGGTGATGTGGATGGTTGGATAAAACCTTGCGCTAACGCTTCTGCCACATATTCTTCCATAGCCCTTCGTTCAGGTAAAGAGAGTGGGTATACCTTGCCCTTGGGAAGGGTGGCATGTGGCACAAGATCTATAGCACAATCCCATCATCGGTGTGGCGGAAGTTGGGTGGCTGCAATCTTGCTGAACACGTCTTGAAATTCTGCATATTCCGGGGGAATAAGAATCTCCATCTGCACCTCTGGGCTTTCGATAGTGGTTGAATAACAGGAGATCATCTTACGCTGTGGAGGGGACAATAGACAGTGGTGATGACAGTGGTTACTCCATTTCAGAATTTCACCTGTGCTCCAGCGAATATGTGGGTTATGTTCCTCCAGCCATGGTCGTCCCAACAGAATGTCCACAGTGGCTTCGGGCAGAATTAGAAAAGAGATGGACTCCTGGTGGAGACAACCTATTTGAAGAGTCAGAGGGTAAGTACAGCAATTAATGGGTAGGGCATCCAGGGCTTTTCCTTGGATAGTTGTGATACGGTAAGAGATGGTGCTTTTGCGTTTAGGGATCTGCAACGCCTCCAGACAGCAGGAGGAAATGAAGTTGTCTGCCGCTCCTGAATCTACTAATGCTTTCACAGGGAAGAAGTTAGACTCAGAGACAAGTACAGCATCAATAAGTGGTATGGTATGTATATTATTAGTTACATGACCCACACTCACCGTGGATTTAGGAGGACAGACTGGGCATTGTAAGAGGAGGTGAGATGGAGCACCGCAGTACAAGCATAAACCTCCCTGAAGCCGTCTGGTGCGCTCTTGAGCAGTTAAATGATAAGAATCAGTGCGCATGGGCTCCTCTGTGGAGGTACATGATGTAGCAGATTCAATAGGTGTCTCACAAGCGGTTAAGTGTTGGGATATAGTTACAGCTCTCTTGAGAAATGCATCGAGTCCCACATTATCCTCATAGATGGCCATCTGTTGGCGAATGTTAGTGTTGAGACCTCGACGAAATACGGCCAACAGAGCTGAATCATTCCAACCACTTGTGAGGGAGAGAGTACGAAAACGCAGAATATACTAATTTATGGGTAGTTTGCCTTGATGGAGTTGCAGCAGTTCTTCCTGTACGGTAATCGGAGTGATAGGTTGACCAAATACCTGCCGAAAATGTTGCAGAAACAAATCCAATGACCCGAGATGAGGGCTCTTCGCGGTCCACAGTGCCTCTGCCCATCACAGGGCTCGTCCCGCTAACAGCGTGATAATCAGGGCAATCTTGCTGCGATCTGTGGGGAATTGGCCGGGTTGTGCCTCAAAATAAAGAGAACATTGTAACAAGAACCCATCGCAGGAAGTATTGTCACCAGAGAAAGGAAGGGGGCGAGCCACGGGGCTCGGTGAAACTGGCTGAACAGAGCGTACTTCGTGTAAGATTTGTAGAAATGTTGCGTAAGGCTCAACAATCGCTGCGGCTTCCTGTTCCATGCTGCTCTCTTTTGCGGGGCTGAGCTTCTGTCACGCTCAGTCACAACAGACAAAAGGAGTAAAGTGTAACAAGTGAGTTTTATTAATGTTCTCAACTTAAACAGGTTCACTGCAGGTAAATATCCAGGTAGGTATTAGTGCAGGTAAATGTCCAGGTAAGTATCAGCGCAGGTAAACGTCAACAGTATCATACATCAAACAGGA
>VONZ01001948.1:0-81500 GCA_012976165.1 Labeo catla
GCGCCGCCAGAGAAGTGTTAACAAACAGCTGCAGGGTTTGGTTAACAGACTAGTTATCCTCTATTCAGCATTACGTGCTAATATCTGTTATCCTCTGTTTCAGGCAGAGAAGATTAGCGTAAAGTGCTAGTAGTTTATGTTCAGGAATCCTCTGCTTTGCCAGAGAAGGCTGAATACATGATAATGTGTATTAACTAGGTTTTCCTCTGCTTTGCCAGAGAAGGTTAACAACAGTTGTTCTGTGTTAACAAATTTATCCTCTGCTTGCCAGGGAGGTGTTAGAAGTGTATTGTTGTGTCAGAAAAACAATACAAAATGTTGAGAAGGAATGCTAGGCTGATTCCCACAACTGAGAAAGGTGGACTAGCTACCCCTTTATGGACAGACAATGAGTTCAAATCATTGTTAGGAGAGCATATGGACTCGATAGTGACAGAGTCAGTCAGATTGGATTTGACAAAGAAATTTAGTATTGATCCAGAAAAAGTATGGTCAGTTGAAGAATGCAAAAAGGTACTTGGGGCATGTATCAGAAAGAAAAACATTAAAGGCATTATCTGCTGCCACAGAGAATTTACCTTATCCTTAGCACAAGAACAAGCTCAATGTATTGCTAAGTTAAAAGAACAAAACAAACAACTACAAACTAGAATGTCCTGTCTCACTAAAAAGGTGGGCCATAACAAGGCCTCAACCAAAAGTGATTCAAAAGACCAACAGTCAGATGAAAGCTATCCTGACTTACAGTCTTTGTGTAGACTAGAGGACAATAGCAATACTGGATTAAGAGATAAAAATGTAAATGCAGTTGAAGTATGTGGAGCGAGAAAAAGGGCTCAGAGTAGGGTAGAAGGGGTTGAAACTGTTCCATCTGCAACCCCCAGACTCCAGTTACAAGCAGTCCATACAGTGCTAGGACCTGAAGATATAGAAAGACTATCCCAGAGCTTACCCTCAGCACGCACAAATTTTTCTGAATTTAGAAGAGCATTGACTAGCAAAATGCGTCTCTACGACATGTCGTTAGCAGAAGTCACACAGCTGATGTCACAAATTCTACCTGAATCTGAATTCAACAGTTTTGAGTCTGCTGTTACTTCTGAACTACAACATGCCAGTAAAGCGGATTTGAGAGAAGATGTTTTGAAAATTCTAAAGAATATCATGGGACCCAAAATAGACTGGTCCAGAATCACTAACTGTGTGCAAAGGAAAGAAGAAACAGTGAATGAATACACTGTAAGGTTCTGCCAGTCAGCTGTAACTTACAGTGGAATAGTTGATGATTCTGAAAGTGTGCTAGATGACAAGGGACCCTTAGTCCGCATCTGGTCAGATGGCCGTGTAGCTGAGTACAGAAAAGCCTTGACATTCTTAGATCTAACTTGGTCTAACAAAACTCTCAGAAGTAACCTAGACATGTTAGCTATTTGGGAAAGAGACTCTGATGTTAAAGCAAGAGTAAAGATTGCAGCAGCATCCTTTCAGGTCAACACAAAGAACCAACAGAAGCGAAAATGTCCTAAGAGGGAGGGCAGTTGTCATTACTGTGGTAAACCTGGACACTGGATGAAAGAGTGTAGGAAAAACAAAAAGTATCTAAGAGAAATGAACAGTGTAAATCAGCTCCTACTCAGTCTGCTTGCAACTCTGAAGCAGACCCTCCCCACTACACCAAACTCGTGGGGCAGCTTGCTGAGGTGCTAACTATTAAGGTTGTGAGTTCTTAATTACCCCAGTAATCTACAACAAAGATGAAAAGATTCTTTGTAAATAGAACAAAAGAAAGTTGATTTCCTCCCACTGGGGAACTCTGGTACACACAAGTACACTCACAGCCAAAAACAATACTACAGCACACTCCAGTCACTCACCTATCCTCTATGGGTTATGATGTTTGCTATGACTGATGTTTCATTAGAGGATGGAGGGATTACACAGTTAAGTTTGCACACTAACTACAGGGACAGACTAGGACACACAGGCCAGTGAGGAGCCCAGGGAAGAACCGAAGTGCAACAGGCCTCGGGGCCAACCCTGTGGTGAAGATTTCCTCATAGGTTTTTCCCCTCATCAGTTTGTCCCCACCTCACTGGTCCATAGGTGTCAAATGACTTAAGACTAGGTCAGCAAAACCACTATACGATCACCAGACTTAAAACCACTATACGATCACTAGACTTAAAACCACTATACGATCAACAGAAGTCTAAAATGTCTATGCATGAATACTGCTGGTCTGCTGTTTCTCTGTTTTCTTGTGTTGCAGGTATGTGTACATGCCATGATGTCTTCAAAAGCAGCATCCTGGAGTAAAGCATCACCTCAGACATCCATGAACAAGATTCACAAGGACAAAGACTCATATGAGTGAATCTACGTGGGAAATGGACAACAGAAAACTACAGACTACACAGCTATTCAGGCGCCATGGACGTCAGGACTTCCACTCTTACGCTACATGGTTTTCTGTGTCAACATGTAGCTTGTACGACATGTTACCATCCATGTCGTATGTGTCAACAGTTATGGTTCTGAAAAGAACTATTACACCTAATTAAATCTAGGATAAGACACAGAATAAGATATATGTGCCTGTAACTATTTAAAGTTACATGAATGGAAGATGGGGCTTAATGTTAACAAACATAGGCTACAGAATGGATTTATGGAGGTTTAAATTTGTATTATGTGAGAGTTATTAGAACTCTCAAAGGGGGGACTGAAGGATTACAAATTTAAGAATCTGTTTAAAATATGCTGATCCTATGCATATTTGATATAGGTTCCAATATAACAACATGAACTGAAAAAGGTATGTATATTGTGATGGTCTAAGAGCAGGCAGCCCAGGCCCTGAGACAGTAACCTTTTGTCTTTATGCAGTTCCTGAACATCTGGCAGGTTTCCCAAGTTAAGTGTGAATTCTAAGCTCAAGGTACAACTGTGCCTTTTGTTTAAGCACCTATGCATTTGAATGACACTTGTATGCTAAATAGATCAAGGCTTGGATAAATCTTTAACTGAGCTGTTTTCCTGTACCACATTTGCATGCTTTGTTTAGATTGCTTCCACCTCTATGTACTCCTCCCCCTTCAAACCTATATACTCTGCTGTGCTGAGATATTGTAAGACGACTTTTTGAAGACTGCAGTGCAGAGCAGCGAGTATCTGAATAAAGAGAAACTTCTGCTTCAAGATATCCAAAAACGTCTCCTGGTCTCTAAGAAAAAATTCACAACAGTGTTCAGTACTGCTGGACGCACCATCAGTGACCGCAGGACTGCGCTGAAACCATCTTAATTTCGTTATTGCCAAAAACTCATCTTAATTTAGAACTTATCTTAATTTAATTTGTTAAGAAAGAGTCTTTTTTATTGGCGCGTTGGCCTATTTATAGGCGAAGTGTAATCCTATTTAGACTGCTAATGTTACAGACGACTTATATTTATTTGTTCCAACTTCCAGTGGTCTATAGCCTACCTTAATCATTAATAAATTATGTTAAAACGTGTATAAATGACTCATTCTTGACAAAAGGCAAAAGAGCTGTGTGCTCCCTCACATTTGAATAATGTCGGGCTGTAAACGGGTTCAATCAAAACCCAGCAAACACAACAACGTTATAAAAACGTTTTTTTCACGTTGTAAAAAGGTTGTAATAACGTTTTTTTCCGACGTATTTAATACGACAAATGTCGGGTTTTTTAAACGTTATAAATACGTTTTTTCACAACGTTGCAAAAACGTTTTTATAACGTTATAAAAACGTTTTTGCAACGTTGTGAAAAAACGTATTTATAACGTACTTACCACGTCCAAACTGGTACTTTACATGCTGCCATCAAAATGTTTTCTTTACAGTGTTAAATCTGACTATTGATCCTAAAAGCACTTATTTACATTTCACCTTACCTTGTAGCATTGCTGACCTTGTCGGTTTTATAAGGCTAGGTTAACATATATAGGCCTAATACTTTATACTACACAAAAATTATCACTCGTCGTATTTATTCACAAAATATAAAAAGTAATGTGATATGGGTAGTTCACAAAAAGAAATAAATAAGCCAATAAACAAGACAAATGCATGAATATACACCAATAAAGCATAATGGTTTCAAATAAAGTACAACATATGAAAATTAGTTGAATATGACAACAAAGTCCAAGAAATTTCAATGCATATTTTAACAGAAAAAAAGCAACATTTCATTTGTAAAATGTATTCAATTTCAGCTAGTTACAAATTATTTTATTGCAGTTATAATAATAATCACACTGCAATCTTATTACTCGTTTGCACTAAAACTAATTATTATATTGTTAAAGATTTATTAGCACAAATTACAGGTATATGAGATCCAATTTAGAACTTGTTCAAATAATATATAATACATACAGTTTATAATGGCTATTGTTGTTCAATTAATAATATTTTATTATACTGGAATACCTGAGATTTTGAAAAATGTATTTAGATTGCGATTATTCAGTGTTTTAATTGTAAGTTACATTGTTATGCCACTAGGTGGCAGCAAGAGACCGTCTTAATGACTTAGTTAGAAAACCATTCTTTTAGTGCTGATTCATTCAGTTGCTGAATTCTGTGACACACCAAATTATATGACTCTAGTGCCGAGGGTAGTTTAGAAACATTTAAAATATTTTATGGTAACCACAAATTAAAAATGGTTTTGCTACAAAAACATTGTTTTAACTATGGTTATACAAATGGTAATCAATATGGCAAAAAATGGTAGGACTAGAGGGTTGGGTTTAGTAGTAGGTCAGATTAGCACAATGCAGTGCCTAGGTTCACAAAATTAGGTGGGTCACAGAATTCAGTACTACCCCAAAAAGAAACACGGTTGTAAAGAAGTGAATTATCTAAACCAGGGGTTTTCAGCTCTGACTCGTGAGATCCAGTGTGAATTGGCTTATAGGTGCTTTGGGAAAAAAAAACAAAAAAAAAACAGTAAAAATATTTTTTTTAATGCTTAAGAGCAATTAACCTTCATATCTAAAATATGGCACATTCCCTATCCTTGCAATATTTGTGTTCATGTTCCTGAGTAATGTCTGCATGCATTAAATTCTGAGGAGAACAAATAATATGCTAGTAGACAGCAATCCATATGAGAAGTCTGGTGTGGAAGGTGGATCTGAAACTGACTTCTGTCCAGGTTGACACAGCATCTCGTTTGTCTGTCTTCACAAACTGCCCTGAAATACAATTTTAACATCAACAATGATTGTTATAAATATAAAATCAGTCTCTTAGATTCACAGTGCTCAGTACTTTTTGTTGTTGTTGTTGTGGTTATTATTATCTGCATCTTGTTTTCTCATTACATGGGCCCCTCTGTAGGTTGCTGTATACCAAGTGTCCTTAATGAGTTAAACGAGATGGCTTTGTAGGACATACAAGATAAAAAAGTATATTTAATTGATATATACTTTAAAAAAAAAACATAATAAATGGTAATGTATGTTTGAGGTTTACTTTCTAGTCAGATGGTTCATAGCACATTGGAGATGCTCTTCAACAGGAGGTCCGCTCCAACTCTACTGCAGTACTGCCATCAGCATGGAAGAATCTAATGTTAAAAACATAAACAATTTGTCACAGAGCCAACAATATGTAATATACAAGGTCAGCATTATTAGAAATAAACAAGCTGGAATATGTGAAATAGGTGAAATTCAGAAAATAATCCTCATACAGTATCACATTACAGTTTGTTTGGAAGTCAAATCCTTCTTACATAATACATAACTTACTGACACTCCTGAAATCACAGTACAATTTTCATCAATATTTTTTAGTGTGATCAAAACGTGTTTAAAATTATTTGAGCTTATTTTCACCTCCATGTAAATGACGTCACCGACAGCCCATACATTTAGGTTAAATAGTTTACTTCCGTTCATCCACTGACAAATTGCCAGCAATATTTACAAAACTATAAAAAAACTGTCATCTACACATAATATGTGACTAAAAGCGAAAACTTTATGAAATAAGAGCTAAACTCTACAGTTAGCCTACATCTTATAGTTAGCCTAACGGTTGAGATGCTAACGGACTTTCTCCGAAGACACTAAACCATTTCTATAAAGTAACAGAAACGTGTCTATTACATGTAAGAAAGTGTTAGGAACCGTTGTATGTATTATTTTTGTCTTATTAGGGACAAAACTTACCGTAAAACAGTGTGACAGACGGAGACTCGCGGCTTGTCAGTTAAGCTGCTTCCCCGTTTCCATGGTAACTCTCTTTCCGCTCCAGTTTAAATACAACTCGAATGTTCAAAGCGCGTGTCCGTTTAAAATGCAGCGTTTACATAAATACATACATGAAATACAGCGTACAGATGTCAGAATGACAGATAAAATGTCCTGCAACTTCCCAACAAACATGAGACGTCCACCCGACGTGCAGATCATGTCTATATTGCGTCGGTCGGTCCAGGACCATATTTGTACTTCTACACGACGTGCAAATCCAGTACGGTATCTGGACGTCAGACTACGACGTCCCTTGGACGTAGATATGCAGTTCAAAATTTGAACGTCTATGAAGGGGTTTTCCTGGACGTCTGTAGAACGTGCAGAACAGGTTCAGGAAATCGACTAAAGAACTTTTTATACAAATAAACATGACCAAGTTCTGACTTAAAAAATATATATATAATAAGTAAATATATTTTTTATAAAACATTTACGTGTTAAAACAGTGTAATATTTCTATAAAAACATCATGACAGTAACATAATGCGGCCATTTAATTATTTTATTAATATTATTAATATTATTTATTGTTTGTATGTGTAGTATTTTTCACTGGGACATTGACAGAAACAGCCGCTTACATCTATGTGTGATTAAGTTAAGTTAAAGTTAAATAGGTGTAAAGAGATTTAAATATAATAGATAAATATATTTAAATATTTAATAATAATACAGAATATTAACACAATATTATTATTTATTGTATATTTTAATAATAATAATATATTTAATAAATAAATGTAAATTTAATTTAATAAATAGATCTCTATTTAAACGTGCGCTCACGTGAGGGGCATTAACGTAGTGACGTAAACGTGATGGGGCAAGCAGCCGCGAAGACGGAAGATATTGTTATTGTGTATTACCAAAGACTGAAGATATAACCACCACGATAGATCCGTCGTGTAATTTATTTAACTATACGTTAAGGACACTTTATAAAGCCTACAGAGGATGGGACCCAACTTGACCAACGAACAGCCTTCACAACGCAACGCTGCTATTTGGAAATTTAAACAGTAACGGTCTCTAACGGTCATCTGAGAGACGGACGGGTGCGAAGCCGAAGGTAAGCGATATAAATGTACCTTTATTCGTCGTTTTGTCAATCTAATGTTAAATTTCACTTTAGATGTATTTTGTTCTGGGTTATTACGATTTCAAATTCAACTTTTTGCAATTTTTATATCTCCCTGTTGGTTAATTTGCGCGGAAAGTGGCAGTGAAGTTACGGTCTAAAGTAAATTTATGTTGATCCCTTTTAATTGTCTAAATTAGTCACTAAAACATGTAACTTCACAATAATGTAAGATTTTCAAAACTTTATCTTGTGTTAAGTGTGTGTTCTTGTAGTAAAATAGACTTTCAGTAAATTCACTAAAGACTAAATATCAGTCTGGCAGTATTTTCTGATCATATGTTTACCAAAGAGGTCATAATGAGCATTGTGAAGCTATATTTGTAGTTATAATAATAATAATTGTTTATATTTCAATTTTGTTTTCAGGGCAGTTCATGAAGATGAGATGTTTTGTTAACCTGGACAGAAGTTTCACCTGCCACACCAGACTCTCTGCTGTATATGGAGGCCTGTCCACTAGCACATGGGTTTTTGGAGCCAGGGACCTCTTGCAGGGAAGAAGATTTTCCAAGGACCCCCTCATAAATATAACAGTGTGTTTAAGGCTAAAGTTATTGTGGATAGGAGTATAATGAACATAATATGATTGTTTTATTGGTGTAAATGGTCCCTATTTTATATGAACTGTTTAATAATACAGCACAATATAGGCCTAATTTACCATATTTTCCAGACAGTTACACCAGGTCAGGAAAAAAACATGCATAAGTTGCATTTGTGTATAAGGCACATTTTACTGTTACTTTCAGAAATAATGTAAATACTGATAAATAAAACAAATGTTAATAAACTTAACAAACATTATAAACAATGTAAACATGTAATTAACTTTTCCTCATTCCAAATCATTTAAATTAATTGGCATTCAGAACATATATATATATATATATTAGGGGTGTGATGAGACACTTATTCCATGAGACGACACGAGACTGGGTTCACGAGAACGAGATGAGACGAGAATTTTAAACTTTTCTTAAGAAATCCTCAATGATGAAATATATAGGGAAAATAGTCTTTTATTCAACTGAAAAAGACAAAATGCAAAAACATTTAGGTGCATTTTGAACTTTATGAAATTAAACTTCCATTTTAATGGAATTATATGCAGTAATAAACAACATTTAAACGAGCTTCACGATTCTGGATGAATTGCGAATCCCAGTTGTTTTTAATAAATTGGAGATCACGATTCTGGAGAAAAAAGATTAGAAAACTAAACAAAATAACATAATTTACTAGTGGTTTTGACAAAATGTTCATTGCTTAAGTCTTTTAAAAGCATATTCATTTAAAAAAAAAAAAAAATTCAATGGAGTCAGTGTCTCACTTCATTAAGACTTGTTTGACTATTGAAATCTCCTGAATGAATGATTCAATGACATACTTTTTTTAAACGGGCAGTTGTCGCCACCTCCTGGCGGAAGAGGATAAGCGTTACTATACATACAACATAGTTTCGTTTTGATCGCTACTTTAGAAAATAAGTGTTTATACCCTAACTATAAACTTTAATCCCAGTACTTCTGTTACTTAAATGTCTGTTACACAGAAATAATGATTATAATGTGGTTGAAAAGTCTGTGTGTGTTGCTCTTTCTGCATTCACATTTACCCTCTGATTCATTAACATGGGCATCGACAAAACGAGCCATTCATTACAAGCAATATTTATTTGAAATTAAACCTATTACAAACTTATTTAATATGATACTGAAAACTGCTAAACTATTTTTTAGTATGTACAGAAGGTTTTAAACTTCTCTTGTGTCAGAATTAGACGTTTTTTTTCTCCCCCAGTTCAGCTCCAACAGGTGAACAATGTATGTTTTGTATGTTATTTGTTACAGCTGTTATCCACTGAAAATACGTCCACAATGACCAGATCTAACTAAATTTTAACCTTCTAGAGACGTCCTGTGAATGTCAATATTGGACGTCCAGAAGACGTCATGAAAAGACGTTGTAAAAACTTTCATTCTGGCTCTTCAGGGGACGTCATTTCAACGTCGACGTCGTTTGGACGTACTTTTACTCGTTCATTACAATTAATATTGATTTTAAATTACATTTTAAATAAATGTTTTCATGGTTTTTGTACACTGTGTCTGTAAGTTTATTTACAAGTACAAATAAAAATTATAATAAAATAAACATGATTTTTACTTGAATGCAGCCTAAGAGTGTATATATTATGTCCAGAAACAGTATAAATGACATCTAAATGAGACTGCAGTTGACCTTATAAGACGTTGAAAATACGTCCAATAATGACCAGATCTGAACTAAATTTAAACCTTCTAGAGACGTCCCGTGAACGTCAATATTGGACGTCCAGAAGACGTCATGAAAGGACGTTGTAAAAACTTTCATTCTGGCTCCTCAGGGGACGTCATTTCAACGTCCCACAAAGACGTTGAAATGACGTCGTTTGGACGTACTTTTGCTCAGTGGGTTGATAACGTAAGTGGATAGTGTAGGCCTAATGTAGGTAATCAAACTGTAAATGGAATGAGAATATGAAAGCATATTAGCAGAGAATATAAAATTATTTGTGAAATCAGTTTATAACAGGTAATAATATAATATAATATAATAATAGCTTTAGAAATTCTATTTATTTACTTATTTAACTACCTAACGAAAAACATACCAGAAATTGTAAACAAAGTGTAGAAGTAATCTATCTATAGCAAAACACATTGAAAAACAAACATCACGTACAATGGGAGTTTTGCCACGGTTGCATACTGTCATGACGTTTGTAAAAAATAAATAAATATTTTTTAACCAACCAATCATTTCTGTTCATCTGTTAATACCTCTCTCCCACCTTTCCATAGACTGATTTACACACTGAGCTGTTAGATCGTGATATATGAATATACGGTATTATTAAATGAGCAAAGACAACTGAAAATAAGGATTCACATATTACTTTAAAGTCCTTTTGATATCGCTCAGACTGTTACTCAGTCACTGAATCGAGTTAATGTTAAAATATCACTTATTTTACTGATATTTTTACACAAACAGAACAGTTTTGCAAGGTTGTATTTTGGGTACTTTTATGACGTTTTTAAAACGTCTTATTCCAACGTGCATATTACGTTATTTTAACACCTGAATAAAACGTCCCCCGAAAGTTGTAGTTTGGTCTGGTTTCATTTTCGTAGTAGACGAACGTGATATTATTAAACGAGCAAATACAACTGAAAGTAAGAATTCACTTATTACTTTTAAATACGTTTAAATACCTTTTTCAAGTACTTTTAAGAACATAGTTTTTGCAAGGTTGTATTTTGGGTACTTTAATGACGTTTTTAAAACGTTTTATTCCAACGTGCATATTACGTTATTTTAACACCTAAATAAAACGTCCCCCGAAAGTTGTAGTTTGGTCTGGTTTCATTTTCGTAGTAGACGAACGTGATATTTACATTTTTTGACTACTTAAAGAAAACGTTCCAGGTTGGTATTTTTACAACGTTTCTAAAACGTTTTATTTTGGTTACATATTTTTTATTTTTAAAAAAACGTTTTTAAAACGTTTTTAAAACGTTGTACTACAACATTACCTAATTGCAACCAAAATACAACGTTGTGAAAAGTTGTAAAAACGTTTTGTGTTTGCTGGGAATGTACTTGTCGGGCTCGGGCACTGTTGGGCCTAACTTTTAAGACCCGATTACAGCTCTACTAACGATGAGTAAGTTATGCGATAAGATTATACATTTAAGAATACCGCTTAAGAATGAGATCATTATAAACGGTTTCGGGATGTAAAGTGAAATCGCTCAGTGAGTGGCCGGAAGGAGCGAGGATAAGGTAAAACAGAGCTGAATTTCTGATTGTTTTCGTGGGAAATGAATGTTTGATGTGGTAAGCGTGTCTCAAACATGGAGCTGTATGTGTTCCTATTTTAATAGCGGTAGATTTTACGGATGAAAGCGGTTTAGCTGTAATTTGGATAATGTTAGGAACTGTAGCGGCTGTAGTGCGCAGATGCCGAACTTACGGTACCCGGGCGGGAGAAGCGCGTTTGGCGTTTGATGTTTGCGGCTGGGCAAATCTGCGGGACATCATTGACGAGCTGTATTACACTTATTGAAAGCTAAAACTGGAGCCGGATTAAGTGTGACTTTGCAGAGCGGTTCTGTGAGAAAGACACTGAAACGGTGGAACATTTGTTTTTCCATTGTGAACCTGTGCATCATTTCTGGCTTGAATTTCAGAACTGGCTTCATTCCAAACATATACCAATATACCCTTTAGCCGTGGTCTCAATTAAAGTTGGAGTATTGGTGAAAGATAAGAACCTAGACTTTTTGATAAATAACCTAAGTATTTTGTGCAAACACTTTATTCATCGATGACAGTATTTAAAGGTTAAACCCCACTTCAGCGGATGAAGAATGACCTGAAGATAATTGCGAAGTCTCTTGATTACACGAGGGACAAAAACACCCAGAAACTCCTAGATCATTTGAACTCGTTTCTGTTGTTAGAATGAGACTCTCACCCTTCTTCTTTTTTGTTTTGTTTTGTTCTCTTCTTGAAATGTGCCACTAAAATTTGTGTTTGAATTGTAAATTGTACACATTAATAAAAATAAAAAAAAATCGCATTCTATTGAATGAATAGGAAATTATACAATTTTAATGAGAAAACATCACCTAACAAGTCGGCGTTTTCATATCTGACGCCTCACTGTACATTCTCACAACGCAAACGTCTTACACATGTAAACGTTTATTTATTTAATGTCCGGAATTCAATCTGCTTATTAAAAAGTTATGTTCATATACATTACAGGAGCGAACATCAGATGAACATGATAAACATCTGATGTTCACCATATTTACAAATGACAAAATACTCATTCTGAAATCTGAATAAACATTTATGCTTTGTATACATATAATTTGCCTTGTACGGTTAATCACAGTTGCTGTTTTGTTATAGTGTTTTTATTCATACCATTCCATTCATGTTAAGATCAATGTTAATAATAAACGTTAAATGAGTGCAAAAATGTCAAAAATAACATTCTGAATATAGACATATCAAATGATTTAAATAAAATAATAAAAGATAAAATGAAAATGAAACTAAAACCGTCAGCAGATGGCGGTATTTTATCACTGAATCATTCATTCAGAAATGAAGCAAGTGACTCTCTTTACGAATGTGTAATTGAATCAATGACTCGTTTAAAAACGCACGTTCATCCCAATAGGGTCTGGCTGCAGACGTCTGCACTCATTTAACAGCATAACGTACAGGGTCCTGCAAGTCATCTGTAGGAGATAAAAAAACAAGACCCACAAACCCGTGGCCACAGAACAGCAGGATATGAACAAATATGAACGAGAGATTATGAAGTCTCTCGTTTAGCTTTTTCCTCCCGTAGAAAACCATTAACACTTGATATGGCTTAATGTATTAAGATACATTAGGTGCCATTAAACGATCAAATTTGTAATATTAATTTAATGTACTTCTATCAAGCATGTGGCCATGAATGCAAACTTTCACTTTCATACTTGCCCAGCAAATGCTTAATGTGGCAAAACGGACTAAGATGATAAAGACCAAATTCAATATAAACCTTACTGTTGTTAAACGATAATCCAGCAGATATGAACGCACCATAAAAAAAGACATTATGTGATATTAAAAGGACCAACTCTGTATAGGCAACGCAATGCGTTAATAGACGTTTTCCTCCCATAGAAAATCAATATAAACAAAAGACAATGATATAAAAGAGCTGTAGAGATTATTCTTTATGGGAAAACGCGAATGTACGCTGCGTTGCGTTTATTCTGGGCTCAACCTGCTTGTGTGTAGTTGTTTTAATAATGAATAGGAGCATATTGAGTTTAGTCTTTATCATCTTAATCCGTTATGCCACATTATGCCACATTTTGGAAGGAAAACACTAGATAGCCTACATATACATCCTATTAATAAACTGTATGTCGAATTTGATCTTTTAATTGCAGCTTAATACACTGAGCCATATTAAGTGTTAATCTACGGGAGGAAAACTCTTAACCAGAGACTTCATAATCTCTCGTCCATATTCTGCTTCATATTCATATTCGTTCATATTCTGCTGTTCTGTGGCCACGGATTTGCGGGTCTTGTTTTTATCTCCTACAGATGACTTGCAGGACCCTGTACGTTATGCTATTTAAATTATATAAATTAGTTTTAATCGTTTAACCACCACACTTGTCTCTATTGGCAACACGCACCATTTGTGTGGACTGCAAGTGACCTGCAGGTAGCAGAGAGTGCAAGTGGCGATTGCGAGTGACATTGTAATTTAGTTTATTTTTTCTTGTTTTCATCACCTGGCTACTGTTGTGAAATGTTGAGAGATTCAATAAAAAAAATAAATAAATAAACATAAAATAAAAATAAAATTGACTGCAAGTGACGTAAATTCGGGAAGTGCAGGTGTCTGAGAGTGGAAGTCTGAGAGTGCAGGTGTCTGAGGTGGAAGTGTCTGAGAGTGCAGGCGTCTGAGGTGCAGGTGTCTGAGAGTGGAAGTGTCTGAGAATGGAAGTGTCTGAGAGTGCAGGCGTCTGAGAGTGCAGGTGTCTGAGAGTGGAAGTGTCTGAGAGTGCAGGTGTCTGAGAGTGCAGGTGTGAGAATGGAGGCGTCTGAGAGTGCAGGTGTCTGAGAGTCTGCAGCCAGACCCTTCTCCGTTCATTTATAAACGGAACACAGCTGTTTGAATAGAGATGCGGCTCAGCTGTGACATTGTTTCAGAAATATTTTCTTTGACGAAATTGGGCAAAATCTGGTATTTATGTAAGGCACTTAATATAATACAATTTGCATGATCTTTAAGAGTTTGAAATTGATGTTGCTCAATTAGGGACATTAAAATATACACATAATAACTTGGAGAAATAATGCTGACTAATTACGTATTGTACGGATTTAAATACATCAAGCTTTCCAAGATTTGAATTTCAATACAGCATAGAGCAATAGGTTATTTGCACGACATCATTACTGTAGCACGAAATGCAGCTGGAGGGCAGGAAGTGATATTTCTCCATAGGAATCACTAGCAGAAACTCAAAAATGCCTATGTTTTGTGTTGTTTATGGATGCTCAAATCGGTCAAACTGAGAAACCACAAAATATCTTTTATCATGTATGAAAATTTGCTGTTCATAAGGGCGGAAAGGCAAGAACTTGACTGAAAAGCGCAGGAAAAGTAGCTTGTAAACCTCCGTCTGTGGTCAGGAGGAGAGTCAGATAATGTTTGTGTGTGCAAATGGTTAAGAAAAGATATAATAGTATGTTAAGATATTAATAAAGAAATATATAAATATATACAGGGTGAGACAGTGGGAATTCACCTAATGCTAAACGCCACATGTAGACACAATGTAAGATTTTATATTTGTAGTTTTCGAGAGCGTCATTGATTATAACGGAACATTGTGAGATTGCAATAAATTGAAGTGCTTGACAGCTTTTTAGTGACCATATGGAAGCACTGTTTGCTCGCTTTCTATAATCAGTTCGGAATTTGAATAAAAGTTTCGCTTACGTGTTGCTAACAGGACCAATAGCCACAAAACCCTGCACATGCAGCGAACTTTCAGGAGGGACTGAAAAAGCAGAACGGATGATATGGAGGAATGGCTGTACTGTACAAGACAAACGTATAATCAGAAAATCACAACATATGCAACTAAGCCTGAGAGCAAACAAACTCTTTCGAAAGTGATTCCCACGATTATATGAAGGATGCAGGATATGTCACTCCTGAAACTACTGCTGTACAGGGTTTTTGAACACTGGTCCTGTTAGCAGCATGTAAAGCGAAACTTTTTTTCAAATTCTGCATTGATTATAGCCTAGAAAGTGAGCAAACAGCGCTTTTATATAGTCACTAAAAAGCTGTGACTCACTTCAATTTATCGCAATCTCACAAGGTCCCATTGTAATCAACTGCAAATATAATCTCTTATTTACATTGTATCTACGTGTGGCATTTAGCATTGAGTGAATTCTCACTGTCTCACCCTGTATCTATTTATTTCTTTATATCTTAATATTATTAATCTTTTGTTAACCGTTCGCACACACACGCATTATCTGACTCTCCTCCTGACTGCAGACGCAGGTTTATGAGCCACTTTTCCCTGCTTTTTTTCAGTCAATTTCTTGTCTTTTCCTCCTTATGAACACCAAATGTTAATACACGATATGAAATAAAATTTCTCGGTTTGACCGATTTCCATAAACAACTGAAAACATAGTCATATTGAGATTCTGCTATTGATTCCTATACAGTAAAACAACTTCCTGCCCTCCTTCTGCATTTCGCGTGTCCTCAGAATCACGTGATTACAAACAACCTAAATAGTAAGATGGTTGTGTATTATTTATTGTATATTCAAATCAATTTCAGATACCAGATCATGTTTAGTATGTCCTGCATAAATCCTTAAATAGAGAAATATATTTTGTATTGGATCAGTTATATGTGTTGGCAATTGCGCAGCTGACACACCCACCTGAACGATTTCAAAACATTGCTTATCCTGCCCGAAAAGATGATAAACATCGCAAATAATATTTTAAATAAACATAATTTACATAGACATATTATAAAAACTAGTCCTGTGTTATTGATACACTTAAAATCGGGTGATTTTAGGTCAGCGGTTTGGCTGGGAGTCAATGGAGCTCTCTGCCGGTAGGGAATAGTAAGATGGCGGATCGAACACTTCCGGTGGCTCCACTGCCTGACGGCAGATTAGAACGCAATGAGCGATCCAGTCATTACATATAGATCAGTGGTGTTTGTATATATATATATATATATATATATATATATATAGATGAAGAGACGACCTTAAATTTAAAAAGTAAACAATTGCAGGGGTGGTAATTATAAAGAATTTTATAGTAAACATCGTATTGTTGAATTATCAAGCACACTTTTCTGTTATGTGTTGAGTAAAGATGAGGATATCGGGATTATATCAGTTTTAGCTGGCATATTTACCATAGTAAACGGTCGATAAGGCTCATTTGTACTGTAGGCTAGTATTTACTGCTAGATTTGACACACCAAACCAACTGAAATACAGTATTTCTCAGAAAAAATGACAACATTTAGATGTGATGGCTGTAGCACAGCTGTGCAGTGTCATTATTTTACCGGGAGAATATATGTACTATATTTTTGACTTGAAGCACTGACGATTGTTTACAATAGTGAGTAGCCTACAAAATATAATGCAATAAAAACAATTATAAAACCTCCTAATAAATAAATACATAAAAAATGAGAGGGGAAACGTCTCGGTTACGTATGGTAACCCTCGTTCCCTGATGGAGGGAATGGAGACATTGTGTCATCTGTACGACACTAGGGGTCGCTCTTGGGAGCCCAAACACCTCTGATAGTTTTGAGAAAGTCCAATGAAATTGGGTGTGCAGATTTGCATAGCTGGCCACGCCCCAGCCATCCGGGTATAAATAGGGCAGCGCGTGCTTCTTCTCACTCGTTCTGATCTGAGGAGCCGAAGCGTCTCAACTCACTCAGAGGTGGTCCAGAGTTGTGGCATGGAGGACACAATGTCTCCAACGTTCCCGATCTGTCGTACACTCCGAGTTGTGTCAAGTGTACGACACTAGGGGTCCCTATATAAACACGCCACAAGTCTGGCCGCGTCACGAGTGATCGGGCACTGATAGTAACAAGGCAACGTGTTAACATAAATGCAGCTCACCTCTTCGTGACCTTCCAGCGTCCAAGAACTGACCTGTTACAGCAGTGTCCTGCAGCCGGGCCTTCCTCAGTGGAGCGGCTGAGTGTCTTGCGAATGTTGGGAAGTGACTATTTCCAGAGGGAAAAAGGCACTACGGAGATCACAACCTGCCCAGAGGGGTGATATAAAGTGAACATCATTAGATATGGGACCTGAGGTGGGTCTCACACCAGGGGAGACGACCAAACTCAGACCCTAGAGACAAACCTGTCTTTAGGGGAAAAACCCCACCACAGAGAGATATAGGTGGAAATACACACATGGGGCCACAAGAGGAGCCACTACATATGGGTCACAAATCCAACCATGAGTTAATAAAGGTGTTCAAACCTTGTGTTGGATTTTTGCAGCGAGTTCCTCCGCTGAACTCTGCCACGTCCAGAAGTGCCAAATGATGGAGAGGGTGTCCAGGGTTCACGTCAGGAAATCTACTGAAACTTAGAAGCGTAATCACCATTAGGGGAAGTGCTTAGGCTAGCTCTACACCAACCAGTGTGCTGAGTCAGGAGTTTGCGTTTAACCCTCTGGGGGCTGATGGTGTTTTGGGGCCCTGGAGAAGTTTTGACATGCCCTGACATTTGTGCTTTTTTCAGACTCTAGCCGACACTGGTTCCATGCACAAATTGTAAAATCTGGCAAATGTGTTAGGTGTAGCCCAACCTTCAGCTCTACAGGTGTCTGTTAATGAGGCCCCATTCGCAAGAGCTGCCGAGGCAGTGGTCACCCCTGGTCGAGTGGGCTCTCACTCCCAGTGGGCAGGGTAAGCCTCTGGCCTGGTAGGCCGTACGGATTGCGTCCACTAGCCAGTGGGAGATCCTTTGTTTGGAGACAGCTTTCCCCTTCTGCTGTCCTCCATAACAGACAAAGAGCTGTTCAGAACGTCTGAAGGGCTGAGTTCGTTCCATGTAAATGCGCAGGGCATAACAAGGTCAGGTTGAGGTAATCTTCCTGGGAAGAAATAGCTTGCAAGGTCACCACCTGGTCTCTGAAAGGAGTGGTGGGGACCTTGGGCACGTATCCAGGCTGGGATCTCAGGACAACGTGAGAATCTGCCGGTCCGAATTCCAGGCACGAACTGTTAACGGGGATGGCTTGGAGGTCTCCCACTCTCTTGACAGAAGTGAGCGCAGTCAGGAGAGCCGTCTTTAAGGAGAGGGCGTCAAGTTCGACTGACTGAAGGGGCTCAAACGGATCCTGCTGTAGGCCCTGAAGGACCACAGCGAGATCCCAAGAGGGGATAAGGTGTGGCCGAGGAGGGTTTAGCCTCTGGGCTATAAAATCGTGTTTCCCCACCAATCTGCCACCCACCAAGTCATGATTAGCCTTGCCACATGGACCTTGAGTGTTGAGGCAGATAGGTGCCTGTCCAGGCCTCCTTGGAGGAAGGATAACACTGACTCGATGCCACATCTTCGTGGATCCTTCCCTCGGGAAGAACACCAGTTCACAAAAATGCGCCATTTTAGGTCATACAGCCACCTGGTGGAGGGGGCTCTGGCCTGTAAGAGGGTGTTCACCACTGAGGGTGAAAGGTCTCTGAAATCCTCCTGGTCGCGTCCAGGGACCATAGGTGGAGGTTCCAAAGATCTGGGCGCAGGTGCCAGATTGTGCCCTTCCCCTGAGAGAGGAGGTCCCTCCTCAGAGGAATGCGCCAAGGAATGGCTGATGCCAGGAGCACCAGGTCCGAGAACCAGGTTCTGTTGGGCCAGAACGGGGCCACCAAGAGAATCTGTGCTCGGTTGCATAAAGCACCTTAAGTGTAATTTTCCCTTAAGATCAGCCTTAAGTTTCCCTTATACTTAAGGGCGTTGCATAACATATCCCTTAAATGTTACTTAAGGGTTTCTTTAGTTGAAACATCAAAAATCCTTAGAATTTCTCTTAGGTATCCCTTAAAACCCTTTAAGTGTAGCATAAAGCCCCTTACCTGTCATTTCCTTAAATATAACATAACAGTATGGAAAATGTCACCTTAAGTGCTTCACAGCGCACAGATTCAATCCACGATCGGCCTCTTTATATGTTAAACATTGTAATTTAGGCATTTATTTACATATAACCATTGATCAAATTACATCCACACATAATACCTCGAACGTGAGTCTGTCACCCACGAGAACAACATAATATTTTATTAGTGTATTTTCCTACATATTACCTCAAGGTGATTTAAAAAACACACATAAACCATATATTGTCGCAATCGTGTGTTTATTGTGTTTACGTTTCAGTTTAGTTGCAGCGATTACTGGTGTATTCCATCATAACACTTTTATGAGTCCGGATTGGACTTTTAGCGCAAGAGTGCCCTCCGGCTTCGAGTATGAATGAAACATACACAGCATGAGAGTGTTCAGCGCTTCATAAAGTTCATATCGCTTCGGAAACTCAATAAAATGATTTTTCAGAATTTTTCGTTTTGAGTGAATTATTAGTTTGAGTTTTCGTCTCGCTTGGTCCTTCTCGTTTATATTTGGTTTTCTTTTTTGTTCTCCTTATCCGTGTTATATTGTTTTCTGTGAAAACTTACACAGCTGTCTGCATAACAAATAACACGTCCATAGCAACAGTAGATTTTTTTAACGGCAAACCTTTAATCGCTGTTGTAAAACACTTAACGGTTTCCCTTTAGTAAGGGAAGTGTTTAAAGGATTATATGCAACCCCCTTAAATCATCCCTTTAAGTAAGGGGAAATCATGCCTTAAGTTTCATACTTAAGGGAAAAACCTAAGGGTACTCCTGACCACAGGAACGCAATGTCTGTCCAAGGGCTGAATGTCTTGCAACACGATGGTGTGATGTTCACACGAAACGTGCCTCAGCGCCATGCCCATCCCGGGACTCGGGTATGAAGCCAGTGTTGTAGCGGTCTCATGTGCATCAAACCCAGCGGCGTGACCGCGGCTGAGGATGCCATGTGCCCCAGGAGCCTCTGAACTTGTTTCAGGGGGACCGTAGACCCGCATCTGAGTGTTGCTGCACACCTCAGCACTGACTGTGCGCGCTCTGGGGAGAGACACGCAGACATACTGACCGAGTCCAGTTCCACACCGAGAAAAGAGATCCTCTGCACTGGGGAGAGTTTGCTCTTTTCTCAGTTGACCTGAAGTCCCAACTGAGCCAGATGGTTGAGAACCATGTCTCTGTGAACGCAAACCAAATCCCACGAGTGAGCTAGGAATAGCCAGTCGTCGAGATAGTAAGGGAGAACAAGGGAGAACCTTGTACTGATAAGCCCGACCCTCGAAGGCAAACCGCAGGAACGGCCTGTGTATTGGAAAGATCAAGACATGAAAGTACGCGTCCTTCAGGTCTATTGCCACAAACCAATCTTGAGCCCTGACACATGTGAGAATGTGCTTGAGGGTTAACATTTTGAATGGGAGTTTGAGTAGGGCCCGATTCAAAACTCTCAGGTCTAAGATTGGTCTGAGCCCACCATCCTTCATGGGTACAATGAAGTAGGGGCTGTAAAACCTTTTTCTTCATTTCGGCTGAGGGGACAGCTTCTATCACATCCTTCACCAGAAGGACTGCGATTTCCGCATGAAGAACTGCGGCGTTTACTGCCTCGAACCAAGGTAGCAAGAACTCCATAGAACTTTGGCGGACGACTCGCAAACTGGATTGCATAGCCAAGTCGAATGGCCCCGAGGAGCCATCGGGAAGGATTGGGGAGGCTCAGCCAATCCGAAAAATTCTCTGCTAGGGGTCTTAAAGGAGTTCCATCCGACGTACCTAGGATGGGGGCACCGTGGCTGGGAAAACAGTGTGTGGCCAGAGGTGAGAAGCCCCGGAGACCGCTCGCTGTTTTGCCCAGCGGGTTCGTGCCGTGAGAGCTGAGCAGAGGATTCCCCTGAGAAGAGGAATCCTCTGCTCAAATGCTTCACTTGTGAAATGTATAAAAAATAAATCTCAAATTTAAGGGGTGTGTCTTATTACTGGTTCATAAAAGAACATTTAGAAATGTTTTATTCACAGAACAATAGCACAACAAAAGTTATTGAAATGAAACAATTGAGAAAAAGCTTTTAAAGCATGACAAAGATTGTGCAGTTTACCGCCCCCTACAGGAAGATACTGAACTTGTTTTGACCAAATTTGACATTCAGAAGTGTAAATAAATTAATTTTAGGATGCACACAGTTTGATATGTAAACTCCAGGTGGTGTGTCTTGTCACTTGTTCAAAGATCAATATTTACAGCCATCTTTCACTATCAAATGTAAATCAGGATGTAACCTATTGAATTAAATTTGAATCTGTTAACACATTCATTTTTGAAAAATACAATATTTCATCTCAATTTCAAAGGCTGTGTCTTGTTACTGGTTCATAGACGAACATTTAAATGTTGGTTTTATTCTCAAAACTATAACACAGCACATGATATTGAAATATCAACGAGTAGGTCAATCAATGTAAAGTACATACACTCTTCTATCTTAACTTCAAAGGATGTGTCTTGTTACTGATTCCTAGAAGAACATTTTGATGGTGGTTTTAGTCATATAACTATAATAAAACACATACTATTGAAAATGAAAGCAATACATAATTTAGTTTGAAATACATACAATCTTCCATCTCAGGTTTAAAGTCTGTGTCTTGTTACAGATTTCATAACAAATATTTTGCAGTAGTTTTTATTGTCAAAAGTGATGCAGAAGTCACGATATTGATATTAAAAAAACGCTTGTGAAACCTTTAAAAGAGTGTCCTGTATTACTGCCCCCTAGAGGAACATACTGCTGTTTTGACTGAGTTTGACATTCAAACTATTTTAATAAAAATTTAAAATCCATACAGTTTTATGTCTCAACTGCAAAAGGTGTGTCTTGTTACTTGGGCCTAAAAGAGCATTCCCATGCAAGTTCTACTGTCAGTTTTCTTTCTCAAATCCAAAGGTTGTGTCTTTTTACTGATTCTTGTAAGAACATTTTGGTGGTGGTTTTAGTCATGTAACTATAATAAAACACATACTATTGAAAATGAAAGCAATACATAATTTAGGTAAAATAAATACAATCTTCTATCTCAGCTTCAAAGGCTGTGTCTTGTTACAGATTTCATAAAGAACATTTTGCAGTAGTTTTCATCCTCAAAAGTGATGAAGAAGTCACGCTATTGACATTTAAAAATAACTTGTGAAACCTTCCAGAGAGTGTCCTGTATTACTGCCCCCTAGAGGAACATACTGCTGTTTTGACTGAGTTTGACATTCAATCTTATAAATTCATTTAAAATCAATACAGTCTTCTATTTCAACTTTAAAAGGTGTGTTTTGTTTTAGATTCACAAATGAACATTTCAATTCAGGTTTTACTTTCATATGTCATTCAGGACACATGATATTGAATTAAACATTTAAAAAATCCTGTAAATTCCTTTTTTATTATTTGTCTTGAGCAGTTAAAGTGTCCACTATTCTTCAGAAAACATCTCCAGGTCTCACAAACTCTTTGGGTAAATTGTAGTAATTTTGTCTTCTGGGAAACATATAGTTTTTTTTTTTTCTTTCTTTTTTGAAGCTTCTGACGTATTTCATCTATTAGTTTGTCTTGTGGACTATATGTAAACATCTTTGATGCAAAATGTCTTACTTAAAAAACATTTAGCAGATTCTGCAATGGTTATGTAAACTTTTGAGCACAACTGTGTCTCTTCATAGAACTGTAAGTCAGATTAAGTCCCAGTAATGGAGTCAAATTGACCCTCTGTACTCTATGACAGCGAGCAAATGTTCATATTTATTTATTGTTTACAAATTGTTACTTAGAGTCAAAAAATATAAACGTTACCCTCCAAAATAAACGATTTAAATAAACAAATAAATACATTAATTAATTAATTAATTAATTAATTAAACTTCTTTTTTCAATATTTCTAATTTTTTTCACGGTTGTCAGTTGCAGTCATCCAATAATTGTAATTATTAAACGAGATTTTTGCTGTTTAAATACCTTATGTAATGTTTTATTATTATTATTATTATTTATTTATTTATTTTTAATATCAATGTTCACTGAACAGTATCATTTCCTGTTTGAATAAATTTTCTATATTACAAATCACTGAAACAACATATGGGACCATCCAAAATATTTTACTCAAAAGTACAGTATCTTTAAAAAAAAAACAAAAAAAAAAAACCTAGAATAATATACTGCCTTTCTTAAGAGTGCTAGACTGTACTATTTAGGTGCTGGTAATGCATGATGAAATATTTATGTGTGTATGTTTATTTATATCTAGAGCTACATTGTATTTTGCTACATTGTAATTTGTATTGTTCCATACTCATATGATAATTGATGTATTATATATCAATAAAATAATACACTATATACGAACTGTTTTTTCTCAAAAAAACAAAAACAAAACAAACAGAAAAAAAATTGTGTTATTAAAGAAACAAAACAGACCCTTTAAAAATGTGCTCGTTTTTTTTTTTTTTTTTTTCTAATTGATGCATTGAATTGGAAATTCAGTTTGAGTCGCATGTGTTCTCTTATAATTCTGTGACTAAAACCAACATTAAAATATTCTTCTAGAAATCAGTAACAAGGAAATATAAATAGTTTTGTATTTTATTTTTGTTTTGTATTGCAGAATGCATACAAATCGTTCTTGTTTATGACTAAAAAGTCAAATTCATTTATTTATCGTATAACAATAGGATAATAATAGTTTATTATTAACACTCTGTTCAAGATGTTTAACGTGCTAAACAATAATAATTAGTTTCTCAGATATAAAATGCCATTTTTTTAGGATAGTATAAAGCATGTGTGAGTCTATCACTACAAAATCATACTATATGTATATATTACAGATGCTCCTGATATTAACATTTTTTTTTTCTAGTGATCTGATACCTGCACCACAGATGAATGCCACATGGATCCCACATGAAGACTGCTGTACCAACATCAGATGTTCAACTACACTGATATTTTATGGTAAAACAATTTCCTGGACTACTGATGATGAGTTTTGTTTCTTAAATCCATTAAAAGAAGCAGCAATCACTTAAATATCAGGTATAATTTACTTGTTTCACTTGTTGAACAAAATTCAGAAATTCAGAAACAGTTTTCAGGAATCACACAAAGTCTGTTCACATCTCTATGGTTAGATCAGTGTAGTCAATAATGTGCTTTTGACCTTCATTATGTATGTTTTGATGATACTGGGTTGTAAATAAAATACAAATAGTCTAAAACTCCATTCAAATAGTCTAAAACTCCATTCTTTGAATCTCTCATTATTTCTACCTGACAGTCAGAGTCTCGTGGGCCATTAGAGAAGGGCCTTTTGTCTCTCAGGTGTGAATCTCTAAATATTCATGGCCATTGTCACTCCCTCACATATTCCCTTTCAGTCACAAAACATGTTTTAGAAAATTTAAATCAGTATATAGTTTTCTGTAAACGACTGAATGAGATTATTTTAACATCATCTTGTAGAAAAAACTCTAGACTACCACATCCAGTTCTCAAAAGTCTTGTGAACTAATGTTCTGAATGTGTTTCATGGCCTTATTTCATGTACATTCAAACACAAACATATACATTAATGTTGCTTGCACATTACTGTAGCCCAATTTGTGCTGATTACAATTACATCAGACTTTAGCCATTAACATGTTTTTTAGATACTGGAAAGAGCACAAATGTCAGGGCGTGTCAAAACTTTTCCAGGGTGCCAAAACCCCCTCAGACCCCAGAGGGTTAACCCATCAGATTTGTTGTTGCTGATTAAAACGCATGAGGGATGCAATTTTAGTTAGACACACAAAGCATGCAGTGTGAACATGTTGAAAAATAACATCTTTGAGTTTTTCAAAAACCCTAAAAATGCTAAAGTTTCAAGAAAAGAAGGTTTTAGAAATTGGTGAAAGACTGAAAAATTTAGAGAACATGAAAAAATCTTTCATCTTGAATCTATGAACAAGATTGCAGCATTAACCCTCTGGGGTCTGAGGGTGTTTTGGGGCCCTGGAGAAGTTTTGACATGCCCTGACATTTGTGCTTTTTTCAGTATCTTAAAAACATATTAATGGCTAAAGTCTGATTACACTGTAATCGGCACAAACTGGGCTACAATAATATGTAAGCAACATGAATGTACATGTTTGTGTTTTTGAGAAAACAACATTTATGCGTGGTTAGTGAAAATCAAATTTTTTAAGTCACTGAAATAAGGTCATGAAACACATTCAGAACATTAGTTCACAAGACTTTTGAGAACTGGATGTGGTAGGCTAGAGTTTTTTCTACAAAATGATGTGAAAATCATCTCGTTCAGTCATTCACAAAAAACAATATACTTATTTAAATTTTCTAAAACATGTTTTGTGATCGAAAGGGAATATGCAAGGGAGTGACAATGGCCATTGAATATTTAGTGATTCACACCTGAGAGACAAAAGACACTTCCCTAATGGCCCATCAATGAGACTGTGACTGTCAGGTAAGAAACAATGTGAGAAGATTCAAAGACTGGGGTCATCAGATGTCCATTTTCCACAAGTTATGATTCTTTAGGGTCTTAATGAAAAGTCTATAATATACTTTGGTTAAAAATTGTAAAAGTGTAAAACAACACCCTTTTTACCTTGTCAAAATGAGCTCTGCAAAAATCAACCCATTCTGAGGGATTGTTCCTTTAAATGCAAATGAGCTCTGCTCGCCCCGCCCCTCTCTTCTCTCTGTGGAGTAACCTGTTGCTCTGAGAGATTGTTTACTTTAGCCGCAAAACTTGCTAACTAGCACATTATTATGAAAGGTGATTGCAGAGATTAATAAAAAAAAAAAAAAAAACTTATACTCACTTCTGCTGTAAGTGAAGCTGGATTGCGGATGATTTGCGTGAACAGAGATGCATTTATGTAGATCGGGAGGCGCATTCCCTTCACAAACAAATGTAATTCACTGCATCTTCAGCGGCTCAGATGTCGGGAGTAAATGATGACCACTATGTTCATTATTACATCCAGCAACACAACACCTCAGTCGCTCAATCCAGTGCTTTAAGTGGGCCGGTACGCGCCGGTACTCAGTACCGCCACTTCTAAATATAGCTCTTGAGAGTACCGCCACCTCTCCATGCGCCCAGAACGTGCTTTTAGCGTACCGGTACTCTCATTTGCACATCTGTTATAATCGTTTGGCTGCGCTGCCGCTTTTCAGAGCGCCCTTCACAAGCACGCTTCCTAATTCGTCCCACCGAGAGCAGAGACTACATTACCCATACACCAATGTGTTTTACAAGTGAAAAGCGCATGCGTCGCTTTTGCCGTTGTCATGTCAACAACTCAACGTGGTCCGGAGAGGGTGTGTAAAACGCGCAAACAGCTGCTCGGTTAAAATACAAAAACAATGAACACTTAATATGCTCTCCTGGCTTCAGACTCTGAGTAGTAAAAGAACAAGGTCAGAATCAGAGGACTCGCTGGCTGACACCCCACCAAGCCAGAATGATATCGCTGCAGGTCAGACGCAAGCTAATGAAAGCTGCACTAGTGCCGCAGCCGCGGACGACGGCACTTTTGGCGACGAGGACGAGAATGACACCATTTCTACCGATGACAACAGCCGCGTTAGCGAGCATGAGTGGCCAGAATGTTGGTCCCAAGCACAAGTCCGGTATTTCTCCACAAATTACAAGTGGCTGATCAGCAGAAATCAAAAGTTGGGTTGTAGTGTGTGTAGTCAAGTTTGTGCTCGCGTGGACATGCAGCAAGGGCAGAGAGTGTCGCAGGAGTGGAGTGGGTGCTTAATCTCGTCTTTTGGAAGGGACAAGGCTGCACAGCAAAACTCACTACGAAAGAAAATAAAAGAGCACAGAGACTCAATTTATCACAAGAAAGCAGTTGAAATAAAAGAGAAGGCAACACAAAATACAATGCAAAAACACATTGAAGATATGAGAAAGGCTGACTACGCTTCAACTTGCAATGTGTTTAGAACAGCTTATAAGATTGGCAAGCATGGGCGTCCCTTTACAGACATGCCAATAGATGTCCAGTTGCAAGTCTTAAATGGTGTCAAGATGGGCAGAGTTTTGCACTCTAATAACTCATGTGCAAATATACTGGATCACATTGCAGCTGAAATGAAAAAGAAGGTAGTCAATGACATAGTGATGAATGAAAGAAAATTGTGTGTGCTCATTGATGAATCCACTACAATAAGTGGAAAGTCTGTGCTTGTCATGTGCCTGCGGTCAGCTATTTCCAGTGAAAATCCAGACACAATATTTTTTGAACTGATTGAGCTGCAGGGGACCACAGCAAAGGACATCACTGAAGCACTGTTAGGATGTCTTCATAATAATGGCTTTGACCCTCACTACCTACAGGAACATTTGTTGGCATTTGCTTGTGATGGAGCCTCAGTGATGCTTGGGAGGAAAGCAGGAGTTGCTGCGCAGCTTTGTTCCAAATTCCCTTACCTGTTTGTCTGGCATTGTTCCAATCACAGACTGGAACTGGCAGTTTGTGATGTTTTGAAGGAGGTAGGAGGAATCAACCACTTTAAAATATTTTTAGATCAGCTTTACTCCCTCTACCATGCATCACCAAAAAACCAAAGGGAGTTAACCGAGAGTGCTCACAATGTTGGACAACGTCTCCTTGTGATAGGCCGTGTTTTATCAGTGCGTTGGGTTGCTTCAAGTGAGAGAACAGTGAAAGCAGTATGGGAGAACTACCAAGCTCTGCAGGTACACTTTACAAGTGCTGCTGCTGATACCAGCAGGGACTCAAGAGAGAGAGCAAAATACAAAGGACTCAATGATGTTCTCACTACTGTTTCTTTTGTGGTCAATCTTGGCATCATGTATTACGCTCTCACAGAACTCAGTGACCTCTCAAGAATGCTCCAGAGACGGGACATGACTTTGGATCAAGCCGACAGGCAGCTGGACCGACAAATCCGGGTGTTTGAGTCAATGGTATCCACACCTGGTCCCTACACACAAACTGCCATTGAAGCTGAAAAGGAGAACATCTTCAGAAATGTATGCCTGCATGAAAATCAGAGGGTTATAAAAATCAACCATGGCCAATTTTTCCGTAGCCTGGCTGAAAATGTTAAGTGCAGGATGACTCCAACAACTTCCTCGCATGTCAGTAAAACCTCATCTGAAAAGACAGATAGTCACCTCCTCTCAGACATCAAGGTCCTCCAGTCTGACTCCTGGCCTGCATCTCTAGATATTCAATATGGGGATGCAGCGGTCAGACGTTTATGTCAGAGATTCAGAGTTGGGGAGAGGGAAAGTGTCCTAGGATTTAGGGAGTATAAAGACCTTAAAGCTTCCAAGACACCAGCAGCCCTGAAGCCGCTTCTTACAGCTGTCCACACCATTGCAGTATCAACAAGTGAATGCGAGTGAGCTTTCAGCTCAATGAATGATACTTTGACAGATAAAAGAAACTCTCTCGACATCAAAAGGCTTTCAAATCTGATTTTCCTGAAATGCAACGGACCACCCTTGGATCAGTTTAACGCACAAACATATGTGCAGACATGGCTGGCACTAGGGAGGAGAAGTGCAGCATCCACAAACTGCGAAGCCCAAAGTGAAAGGAAAGTGGAGCCCAAAACGTGCTGGAGCCTTTTCTAGGTAAAATGATTTGTACAGTATTTCTCATTTTTCATTTGGTGTACTGTGATTGTATTTTGCTGAATCTGCTTTTGTATATTTTTCAGGGGTAAAGAAATGAACCATCTTCAAGACTCAAGATTATGTTCTACTGTTCTATGGTTATTATGTTTGGGTTGCTTCAAGTGAGAGAACAGTGAAAGTAGTATGGGAGAACTACCAAGCTCTGCAGGTACACTTTACAAGTGCTGCTGTTGATACCAGCAGGGACTCAAGAGAGAGAGCAAAATACAAATTATTTTATAATTTATTTTATATACATTTTGTGTAAAAAAAACACTTTACAAGTGCTGCTGCTGATAGCAGCAGTGACTCAAGAGAGAGCAAAATACAAATTAGTTTATAATTTATTTTATGTACATTTTGTTAAAAAAAAATTTCAATACCTTTTTGCACATTTTATTTATGTTCAGTAGCTCTTTCTAGTAGCTCTTTCTAAGGGTATTTTTTCAATAACCTTGTGCACATTTTATTTATGTTCAGTAGCTCTTTCTAGCTCAAGCAAATCCACAAACTAATAAAATGATTTATTATTTTGTATAAGGTTGTCTGTTGACTGTTGTATATAAAACCCATTCAATATAGTTGTTGTTACCTCAGGGGAGGCGGAAAAAAAATAAAGTACCGGCACCTCTTTTGGGCCACTTAAAGCACTGGCTCAATCGGAGATATTCTTGTCTAACTTACATTGAAATACATCGAAATAATGGAGGTGGGACTGTTACAGCTGATCTGAGATAAGACGCTCATGTCAATCAACTATGTGGGAGTGGTGTCTGTGGGTGTGACGGCACAACGACAGGCATCTGAGAATGGCTCGATTTGAAAAAGGGAATATTATTTTTACAGATTAATTAAAAAAACACTGCATGGATTTTTATCATTATAAGGTAGATTTGTACATACACTGACAACACACATTAATGTTCAAACAACACGTAAAAGTGAAGTTTGCATCCGATGACCCCTTTAAGCAACATACCAATTAATGCTCTGATGTCTGATATTGTCTCAAAAGAACAAAAAACTGTTCGGATGGTTCTGGAGCTGGCTCCCAGCTAACATTTTTTTGTTGTAAGAATGTTCTGGGAACATTATTGTAAGTTCTGGTAATGTTTTCAGTGGCAAGTTTTATTTTAGTTCCCAGAATATTCTCTTAAGGGTAACATTCTCTAAAAACATTCTACAAATGTTAATTGATAACATTGTTAGAACATTATCCTCTAACATTCGAAATAAAGATTTAATCGGGAAGCTTCCCATTGGACATTGGATGTGGACTCTAATGTCGCTCAGATGTCAAAATTTGGTTAAAGTAAAAACTCAGCCTTTGTTTGATGAAGTTCCAACTTCATTAAATAACTCCAAAAACAGCATTAACAGCTTCACTTATTATAAACCAAATTGATTTTATTTCTATCATAGATTCATATCAAGTTTGCAAAATGTTGATAGTTCAGATATCATCATGTAGTTATCTGTTTTCATTCAGTCTAATCTATGGTGTTAATTTCTTGACAATTAAATGTTTCTGGAGACTGAAATTCAGCAACATTTAAATATGATAATTTCAAGGATTAAAAATATATATTTATTGATTTTTCACACAGACATCAAGAATCAGTGTATGAATCTCAATGCTGCAATGTATTCTGGGTGCATCATACAAAACTCATCCAGGGCTCCCAGAATGCATTGCAGCATGAAGCATGTCACCATTGTTGAGATTCATACACTGATTCTTGGTATCTAAGCATTCGATAAAGGAAGGCTGGACTAGTTGGAATAGAATTGTAGGTTGAAGGAGTTCAGATTAACGTGTCTGAAGTAGGGTCCCTTGGAGCACTGGATGAAGTGTCTGGACTGTAGAAGTAGCTGGCTGGAGGCAGGGTAGAGAATGGATGTTAGGATGAAAAGATGTTTGTGTCATTGCAGATTGCTGAGGAGCCTTGGTTCAAGTGGCACGCACACCGATCGTCTTTCATATTTGCTTCAGCACGAACAACATGAATTAAAATCAACCATTTTATTTCAACTGGTGCAGGACATCAATACAGAATATAATTTGAATTTATCTCCGTTACTCTGCTCTCCTGTCAAGTCAAGTCACCTTTATTTATATACCGCCTTTAACAATACAGAATTGTGACAAGGTGGCTGTACAGTATTAAATAGGAAACAGTACATCAACAATGCCAAAGGCATTATTAAACACTCACTTTATAGGTAAAGGTAGTTAATCAAAAACAATAAAATAAAATGCAATATTGTGTTAAGAGAAAATGTCCCCAACTAAGCAAGCCAGAGGCGACAGCGGCAAGGAACCAAAACTCCATCGGTGACAAATGGAGAAAAAAACCTTGGGAGAAACCAGGCTCAGTCGGGGGGCCAGTTCTCCTCTGGCCAAAAGTTCCCGTGGTCTTGTGCCGACAGCCGTCTAGGTGATGTGGTCTTCACTGTGGATCCGTCTCTGGGGCTCATCTAGTTGATGTGGACTCCGCTGACATTCAGGGCTGTAGAGATCGTCTCTAGGTGCTGATCCACCATCTGGGCTGGGTTCGGACTGGATCCGGGGGACTGCAGTGACCATCTGATCTGGATACGGACTGGATCTGGTGGTTAATGTGACCTCAGAATAAGAGAGAAACAGACTAATATTAGCGTAGATGCCATTCTTCTGACGATGCACTGAGTACATCGGGTGTTATGGGAAGTGTTCCCGGTTCCGGTTGACCTAATTAGTGCAGCCTAACAATCCTATAACGGATTTGAATTATAAGAATATGTTGATGTGTTATGTGTAAGCAAGGTTAAAGAGATGGGTCTTTCATCTAGATTTAAACTGACAGAGTGTGTCTGCGTCCCGAACATTGTAGGGTAGATTGTTCCAGAGTTTGGGCGCTAGATAAGAAAATGATCTCCCGCCCGCGGTTGATTTTGATATTCTCGGCATTATCAAATTGCCAGAGTTTTGAGAACGCAGCGGACGTGAGGGACTATAATGCGATAAGAGCTCACTCAGGTACCGAGGAGCTAAAGCATTCAGGGCTTTGTAAGTAATTATCAAGATTTTAAAATCTATACGATGTTTAATAGGGAGCCAGTGCAGTGTAGACAGAACCGGGCTAATATGATCATATTTTTTGGTTCTAGTAAGAACTCTAGCTACTGCATTTTGGACCAGCTGGAGTTTGTTTATTAAGCGAGCAGAACAACCACCCAATAAAGCATTACAGTAATCTAACCGTGAGGTCATAAATGCATGAATTAATGTTTCAGCATTTGACATTGATAGCATAGGTCGTAGATTAGATATATTTTTGAGATGGAAAAATGCAGTTTTGCAAATACTAGAGATGTGGTTTTCAAAGGAAAGACTGTCTGACTGATTAATGGTTGGTCATATTGCCTGTCAATCAAGCTCTTTATGAAGCATTTGGCTGTCGCCAGGGGGAGCTGCTGTCTGTGACTGTGTCAGAGAATTCTCGTAAGGTCATGTCATGAGCGACTGGCTAGCAGTTGCCGGAAGTGCTGAGAGCTCGGAGTTTAGACAAAAGTTAGATTAATGCAGAATATATTGGAATAATCTCACTTTGCTGTCTGAACGATTGAATTGATATCTTTGGATTTAAGTGGGCATTGAAGGCAAGCTGCAGTTCAGTCAGTGATGTTGTCCCCGGCTCTGGAAGACATGCGGCGGGAGCGCTGAAAAGGGCTATCGGGAGTTGAGTGTGAGAGGAGCGGCTTGCGAGGATACCGTTCTCCGCGACTGCTATGCGAATGGATCTCAGTTCATAGATCTTGCTGGAAGAGAGGACGGAGCTGGTGAGTTTGAGCAACTCAATGATTAATGCGTGTTTTCAGATGGGGCTAAAAGATGACCAATTGTTCTGTTCCGTGACTCCTGATGATTGCCGCAGACCCGTAGCTGAATTCATTAATCATATCCTTGCTCTCTGTCATTCCGACTTCTATGTCGATGTGGAAGATTCTAATTTTCCCCCCATCCGAAAACACACTGCCGCTCCAGCTCACCACTAGCCAGCGTCCTCCACCTTCCGCTCCAACGAGCTCACTCCCTGCGGTCCTCCCTCGCTCACCCCAGTTCTTCAGAGCTCCTCCCTCATCCTCAGCCCAGAACCCGCAGCCAGCTCTTGGACTCCGGCCACGGTGACCTGAACTGTGACCTGAACCGGCCTGAACCAGCCATGGCCCCCTAAACTGTGTACTTGGCCATGGCTCCGCGAACTCCCTGACCCACCATGGCCACATGGACTGTGTACTCGGCTGTGGCTCCCCGAGCTCCCTGACCCGCCGTGGCATAATGGACTGTGTGCTCCGCCGTGGCTCCCTGAGCTCCCTGACTCGCCATGGCATACCGGACTGTATGCTCCGCCATGGCTCCCTGAGCTCCCTGATCCACTCTGGCGTACCTCCTCTCCCTCCTGTGTCTGCCCTGCACAAGCCTCCAGGGCGCCCACCCTCCTTCCCCGGTGTATTTGTTATGGCGTGAGTTGCGCCTTGTGGGAGGGGGGGTAATGTCACACCCCTGTGGACTGTTTTTGTGGTTTTCCCTATGTATGCCCTTATTTGGTCTTTCCTGTTCCGTCTTCAGTTATTACATCACTGTTTGATCATTCACACCTGTCTCCCCCTGATTGGTCTGTGTATTGTCATTCCTTGCAAGTCTCTCGATGTTATTGTCACTCCGTGTAATTCAAAGTCTTTTCGTGTTGTTTTGCGTTGGATTCCCTGCTGTTCCTGTCCGTTCCTGTTCCTTGTTTGGATTATTTAATAAATGTGCATGTTCTTTATCTCCTCGTCACTACTCCTCATTCCCTGCATACGACAGCGTGACAAGTAGGAGGCAACCGGATATATGAAGGATTCAGGAAGTGAGGTGATTGGTAGAGGCGTGGCCCTGCTCCCGAACCTTTGTTAACTAATTAACTCCATTTGTTTAGATAGAGAAATGGGAATATGTAATAAGCCTTGTTTCTCCAAGGATTTTCCCTTCTAAATAATTGTCTATTTTTCCTTGTTTCCTCTGTTATATTAATAATGCTATGCACCTTAACTGAAACTGTAGCCAATACATTGAACTGCCAAGCCAAATGAGATTAGTAGTGATCACAAGACAATTGATTATAGTTCTCTGTGTACTCTTACCATATCCTAAGAAGCTACAGTAATTGGGTCTGTTATATTGGATATCAAGATTAAAACATTGAATAATTTAGACGGACAATACCACTACAATCCCAAATAGCTAATTTAATTTCAGTTATGTTTGGGGCAAAATATAATTTAATAGGCATTTAAAAGATTTAAAACATGGAAAGCCCCAAATGTAATCATCGTAATACATGATATATGTAACCATTGCTCAGATAACAAAAATTATGAAATTATTCTTGGTACAACAAGATTCAGTAAGCATATAAGGACAATATAAGTTGTAGATAAAATGAGTAACAAGATTAATTGATGATAAGTGCATTGTCACAAAAATGTGAAAACTGTTGAGATAAATTTCTAGATTTACAAGACAAAGAACAAGAAAAAGAAATATCAGATAATGTCTCACTTAAAAGTGCTAAGACCCTGATCTTAAATTTTTCACTCTTTGTTATATTGCAGATTTGCTAAAATCATTTAAGTTCTTTTTTTTTCCTCATTAATGTACACACAGCACCCCATATTGACAGAAAAACACAGAATTGTTGACATTTTTGCAGATTTATTAAAAGAAAAACTGAAATATCACATGGTCCTAAGTATTCAGACCCTTTGCTGTGACACTCATATATTTAACTCAGGTGCTGTCCATTTCTTCTGATCATCCTTGAGATGGTTCTACACCTTCATTTGAGTCCAGCTGTGTTTGATTATACTGATTGGACTTGATTAGGAAAAGCCACACACCTGTCTATATAAGACCTTACAGCTCACAGTGCATGTCAGAGCAAATGAGAATCATGAGGTTAAAGGAACTGCCTGAAGAGCTCAGAGACAGAATTGTGGCAAGGCACAGATCTGGCCAAGGTTACAAAAATGTCTGCTGCACTTAAGGTTCCTAAGAGCACAGTGGCCTCCGTAATCTTTAAATGGAAGACGTTTGGGACGACCAGAACCCTTCCTGGAGCTGGCCGTCCAGCCAAACTGAGCTGTCGGGGGAGAAGAGCCTTGGTGAGAGAGGTAAAGAAGAACCCAAAGATCACTGTGGCTGAGCTCCAGAGATGCAGTCGGGAGATGGGAGAAAGTTGTAGAAAGTCAACCATCACTGCAGCCCTCCACCAGTCGGGGCTTTATGGCAGAGTGGCCCGACGGAAGCCTCTCCTCAGTGCAAGACACATGAAAGCCCACATGGAGTTTGCTAAAAAACACCAGAAGGACTCCAAGATGGTGAGAAATAAGATTATTTTTGGGCTTAATTCTAAGCGGTATGTGTGGAGAAAACCAGGCACTGCTCATCACCTGTCCAATACAGTCCCAACAGTGAAGCATGGTGGTGGCAGCATCATGCTGTGGGGGTGTTTTTCAGCTGCAGGGACAGGACGACTGGTTGCAATCGAGGGAAAGATGAATGCGGCCAAGTACAGGGATATCCTGGACGAAAACCTTCTCCAGAGTGCTCAGGACCTCAGACTAGGCCAAAGGTTTACCTTCCAACAAGACAATGACCCTAAGCACACAGCTAAAATAATGAATTTTTTGGATTATTTAATAAATGTGCATGTTGTGGGTTCACAACAACTCCGGGACTGTTCTTGAATGGCCCAGCCGGAGCCCTGACTTAAACCCAATTGAGCATCTCTGGAGAGACCTAAAAATGGCTGTCCACCAATGTTTACCATCCAACCTGACAAAACTGGAGAGGATCTGCAAGGAGGAATGGCAGAGGATCCCCAAATCCAGGTGTGAAAAACTTCTTGCATCTTTCCCAAAAAGACTCATGGCTGTATTAGGTCAAAAGGGTGCTTCTACTAAATACTGAGCAAAGGGTCTGAATACTTAGGACCATGTGATATTTCAGTTTTTTCTTTTTTAATAAATCTGCAAAAATGTCAACAATTCTGTGTTTTTCTGTCAATATGGGGTGCTGTGTGTACATTAATGAGGAAAAAAATGGCTGCAATATAGCAAAGAGTGAAAAATTTAAGGGGGTCTGAATACTTTCCGTACCCACTATATATATATATATATATATATATATATATATATATATAATGTTATTATAATTAAAGAATGTTATTATCTTGTCACCGATTGTGTTAAATTGTCAAATAAAATGAATTGATTCAACTGCTAAAAAAGGTGTCATTTGCATTTTAATATTGATTTAACAGCAATGATGTACTATCAACATCATAGTGTAACGTTAATTTACTGACATTACCATTGATTATTTCTGTTAATTTCAATAGTGCTTCAACAATGGTGATGTGGAATTAATCACAGTATAATGATTCAACAATATTAACATTGCTTATTTTTGTTCATTTCAATGTTAATTCAACAGCAGTGATGTAGAATCAATGACAGTGTAACATTAATTCAATGGATTTATTTTTCATTTTTGATTGAAATCTCACTATTTTTCCCATTAATGAAATGGTGCAAAGAGATAATAAACCAACATCTCTTCATTGTTTCAACATTAACTGAGGGTGCAAAAGTCAGACTGAAGCAACATCATTTTGTAATGTTAATTTAATGCAATTAATGTTCAGGCATCCACTGTCAAGGAGTATCTGTCACCACAGTCACCTCAGTCATCACAGTCACCGCCCCCAATGCTCACCAGATCCCAATCACCCGATTACTTTTTGCCAGCACCTGTCACAGCTCATTACGCTCCCTATATCCTTGCACTCTCCACATAGTCTCACTGTCTGTTCTACAGTTTGCTATGCAAAGACTCCTTACCTCTGTTTGCTTACCTCAAAGTTACTCCAACACTCTGCTCCCAGTGTTTTCTCTGCTCCTTCACTCCTCTGGATCACCTGCAAGAGAAAGACACCTGTCATCCTACAGCTAAGAACCCTCAACCCTTTCCATTCCTGGATTGCTCCCCTTTGGACTGTTGCATTGATTACTCCTGCCGTCATCTTCAATAAATCTGCTGTTTTGTATCACTTACATCTGCCTCTCCTGTGTGATTGCTGACATCAACATGAACTTAAACATTGCTTCAATGGTGCTTGCTATCAGGGTTGCCATTCTGATTACAGTTCTTAATAATTTCAGATACTTCAATGAATCTTTTAGCTGACACATGGATCTAATTAAGTTCAGGAAACAGACATTATATGCACTGTGCTTAAAATGATCCAAGTTGTTACTTTGTGTAATGCAGTTAAAAATCATGGCATGTGCTCCTGAAATAACCTAATGATTATATGTAACCTGAAACATATGTAATATAATAATAATTTTAAAAAACAGCCTAAATGAAACCGAAATTGGTGAATAAACCTTCAGAAACTTTTGATTTTCAAAACCCCTTTACAATAAACTTCATGTTGTACATGGAATTTCTGGAAGGTTCTTTGATAGGAGGTAATTAACAATAATGACAAAACAACAACAAAAAAAGTTTAAATTAAGTCAGCAAACAGCAAAACACTGATCTTATAACAGTAACTGGATAATTTATTTATGCTGCAATGCATGCTGGGTACTTACAAAGCTTGAAATTGCAACAGTGTGAAATTTTTTGTTCAGACAACTGTGGGGATGGGTTTGATGGGACAGCATTAGGGGTAATTTTGTTGGTCTGACAAGGGTTTTTATATAGTTTCAAGAAAATAGCATTTTTTTAGTATTTGAGACGGTTTCGTAAAATGGAAAATATGTATTTGCATTTTTTACAGTGTGGAAGCATCTGTTTTGGTTTCTTCTTCACTTGTGTTTTGAAAATTCTGTACATAAGATGTGTAATAGCATCTCTCATGTATAAAAATGAAAACACGGATTCTCAGAGCACAAGTATAGCCCTGATAGTATATTTGTATAGTATATTTAGTATAAATATATTGATAGTATATTTACTATAAGTATAGTATATTTAGACTTTTTATAAGTCAAGTATACTTAATTGTCATTTTAAGTATATTTCTGAGAAGTATATAAAGCACATTTCTGAGAAGTCTGCTCATAAAAGGCAGACTGAAAGTATACTTTCCTGTTTTTAGTTTAAAGTTTTAAGTATACTAATAGCACACTTGAATTAACTTCTTTTTCGTAAGGGGTGTGATGTTTTCTAACCAAGATTGCAGCCCTATCTTAATATAATATCTTTTATAAGTCTTTATTTTTCTCTTCTTTTAGAACAGTTCTGGAGAAAATGGAGCTGCTGGGAAAAAAAAAAAAAAAAAAGAATGAAGTTGTTCATCACTTTTGACATTGACTTAAAGTTGACATTGAAGTTACTTGTAAATGAAGCAAAGTAATTTCTGTGCATTGTTTTATTTTTACATTATAAGTGTCACAAACACACACACTGATACGGAGGAGACGAGAGGTGAGTAGCAATCCAATCCAAAGTTTTATTGACAAGCTTTGTAGTTGAACAACAGGAGGTAAACAGAGTAAAAGGTTCTTAACTGAATGACTTTGAAGCGTAGAGATGAATAAGAGTCCAGATATTGAGCCATGCCAAACACCAGCGAACAACGAAGAAATCCACGTGGAGATATGCATAGAGTCCAGAGAAGCGTTAGCACGTGAACGGTAGACCAGACAATGAGAGAATGAATGAAAGTCTCTTTTATAGGGCGTGGCTCAATGATTAACAGGTGCAGGTGGTTAGAACTCGGGTGAAGATGAACGAGTGGGCGGTGCAACTGGATGTGTGGCAGATGGAGGTGGCTGTGGTGAATGCCTGACACTACCCCCTCCTCCAGGGGCGGCTCCCGACGCCCTAACACGACGCCGAGGGCGACCACGACCATGACCACGAGGAGCAGGACGATCCGGGTGACTCCGGGTGGAAGTCCAGTAGTAAGGTGGGATCAAGTATATCGTCTCTGGGCACCCAGGATCGCTCCTCGGGTCCATACCCCTCCCAGTCCACGAGGTATTCTAGGTGGCCCCCTCGACGCCGTGAGTCCAGGATCTCGTGGACCGTAAAGACGGAAGGTTGGTCCAGGACTTCTGGAGGAGGAGGTTCCGCTTCAGCTCCCGTGTGATCTGTGGCAGAGGGAAAGAAGGGTTTAAGGAGTGATACATGGAACGTGGGGTGTATGTGGTACCTTGGGAGGAGCTGAAGCTGGAAGGTGACATTGTTGATTTGCCTCAAGATCTTGAACGGACCAATATAGCAGGGACTCAGCTTGCGGCAGGGTAGACGTAGACGTAAGTCACGGGTGGACAACCAGACCTGATCCCCAGGTTGGTAAGCGGGAGCAGGTCTTCTTCTGGTGTCCGCAAACCTCGTGTGCTGTCGAACTGCTCGCTGGAGATGGTGATGAGCTGAGTCCCACACTCTCATGCTCTCCTGAAACCAGTGGTCTACAGCTGGAACATGGGAAGTTTCCTCCGTCCAGGTGAACAGCGGAGGCTGGAAAAGTGTTAAGCCGGTGGTATTTTGGCGGAGAGAGTTCTGTGCGTACTCGGCCCACGGGAGGAACCTGCTCCAGCTGTGCTGGTCCTCGTGACAGTATGCCCGGAGGTAACGTCCCAGCTCCTGGATCTTCCTCTCTGTCTGGCTATTAGTCTGTGGATGGTAACCGAAGGAGAGGTTAACAGAAACACAGAGTAGCTTAAAGAAAGCTTTCCAGACATGAGAGATGAATTGAAGTCCCTGGTCCGACACGATCTCCTCGGGCAAGCCGAAGTGACGATTTTTAGTAATGTAGCTTGAGTTGAGAATTATTTTTATTTTTGACGGTTTTGTATTTGGTTTGCTCACTGGAATACCTTAGGTTATGGAATTTGGTGTAGCTGGGTCGCTCTTGAGTGGTGCTGTTGTATTATTTGTTTTTTTGTATTAATTTGTGTTGTTTGTTTGTCTTGTTGTGATTTATCTTTTTTGTCATTTTTGCACCTTTGTAATATTTTTTTGGATTCAGTTGTTTTTTGATTTCATACCTGATCAGTGTCATTATTATTATGCTATATTTTTAGGTTGGATGAGGTTAAAGGGTTAAAAATAATTAATTTGAATATTAGAAGCCTTGTCAGCAAAATTGATTTACTTTGTGTGTGGACTGATTTAAATAAACCTGATATTGTCACACTTTCTGAGACATGGCTAAGTAGCGGTGTTTCAGACAGTGAGATAAATTTATCCAACTGTTCTTTATAGATATGATAGGTGCTCCGGGGTCTTGTATCTGAGTTGATTATACCTTCAGTTGATCCTTTATATTGTGAATGTATTTTTGTTAAGGTAATTTTTCATTCAAATAAAATTATAACTATTGGATGTATATACAGACCACCCTCTTCACCAGTGGAGTCATTTAATTGTCTGTTATCTACTATTAATTCTATTTTTGATAAAAATGAAATAATATTGCTTGGTGATTTCAACAAGAATTGGTTGGATAAATCATCTGATAAAGAAAAAAAATATATATTTAATAGTTTAAATCTTACACAGTTGATTACTCAGCCTACTAGAGTTACTGCTCGATCACAGTCCCTTCTTGATTGGATACTTGTTTCACATCCTAATAGATTTTTAAGGGCAGGTGTGATGTCTTACTGCTTTAGTGATCACTCTATTATATTTTGTGTATGGAAAATTAAATGACCTAAATCCCCTTCTAGATTAATTAAAATCAGACAATATAAAAAATTTAAATTTATTTATTAATGATTTGATTTCTATAAATTGGGATAGATATTATTTAATTCCTGATGTACAAGATGCTTGGGATTTTTTTTTTATACAGAATTTATCAATGTTGTGGACAAGCATGCTTTCTGGAAAACTATTAGGGTTAGGGGTAGTCATCTCCCTTTGATTAATTCTGAACTTCTTAGTCTCTTTAGGCAAAGGGATAAAGCATGGTCAGTATTTCGTCAGACAAGAAGTAATGCTGATTGGGAAGTTTATAGACAGTTGAGAAACTTGAGTAAGACAAAAGTACAAAATGCAAAATCTACTTATTATAAAGAAGGTCTTTCTCAGCATTTTAAGAACTCTAAATATTTTTGGAATAAAATTAAAAACGTATTCAGTACTTTAGATAAACATTCAATTAATCAAATTAGAGATAACAATACAGTATTACATGATTCTTTATCGATTGCTCAGTCATTTAATCAGTATTTTTCATCAGCTTGTTCTACTTTAGTATCTGACTCTTATTTGAATACTGGTACTATTTATGATCATTTATCTTGTAGTAGTTCTTTTAATTTTAGGTTGATTTCACCTATCGAAGTTCAGGATGCTATTAATGAATTAAGTGGGACTAGTGGTGTTGGATTGGATGGTATTGAAAATAAGTTCCTTAAATTATCCTCTCATATTCTTATGTATCCACTTGCTGAGTTATTTAATTTGTCTTTGTCCACATGTGAGTTGCCTGCTATTTGGAAATGTGCACGTATTACTCCATTGTACAAGGGAGGTGATGTACTTGAACTTAATAATTACAGACCTATATCTATAATATGTTCAATATCTAAAGTTTTTGAAAAACTAATATATAAACAACTTTCAGATTATTTAAGTATTAATAATATTTTATCACCATATCAATCTGGCTTTAGGTCCAATCATTCTACAACTACTGCACTGCTTAAGTTTACTAATGATGTGTTTTCAGCTGCTGATGATGGTAAACTCACAGGTGTGATTTTTCTTGATTTGTCCAAAGCCTTTGATTTAGTTGATCGATATTTACTTTTAGATAAACTTCATGCTATTGGTTTATCTGAAAATGCAACTAGGTGGTTTAATTCATATTTGCATAATAGAAAACAGTGCGTAGTATTAAATGGGTGTAAGTCTGACTTTTTGGTTCAACAAAGAGGCGTGCCCCAAGGTTCAATACTAGGACCACTTCTTTTTTCTATTTATGTTAATAATTTACCGTTAATTTCCAATAATTGTAAAGTTTAACTTTATGCTGATGACACCGTCATATATGTATCTAATTCTGATATTTTACAAATTCAGTTATCTCTTTAGTATGATTGTAATATTTTACAAGATTGGCTTTTGGACAATAAATTAGTACTTAATAAAACTAAGTCTTATATTATGATTTTTGGTTCTAAACAGAAACTTAAATCTAAAAGTAATTCTTGTGTTATATCAATTCAATTCAATTCAAATTTATTTGTATAGCGCTTTTCACGATGCATATCGTTGCAAAGCAGCTTTACACCAAATTGACATTTTTACAATATATGTAGTAGTAGCTTGATGTACATATGGCAGAGATGTGTGGTAAAGATCAATTAATGACTTAAACAGACAAAGAACACTGTAAATTAGTAGCAGAATTCGGTAGTGCTGTATGTTTTCAGGGTTGGCATCATCTGAAGTCCTCTGTGGGGTTGGCATCATCTCTTAAGTGTTCTGGATCCAGACTGGAGCTTGTGAATTCCTAGTTACCACAGGATGTCAATCCCATGGCAGAAACAGAGAACACATAGGAACATAATTAGCGTAGCTGCTGTTCAAACTAAGAAAAAGAAGATTTGTTAAACCAGAGCTAAAAGATTAATAATGAACATTTGATCAGATATAACTGCAGGAAAAGTTTATGAGATGCATTATTTGAATGCTTGGCTAAAAAGATGCGTCTTTAATCTAGATTTAAACAGAGAGAGTGTGTCTGAACCCCGAACGGTATCAGGAAGGCTGTTCCAGAGTTTGGGAACCAAATGTGAAAAAGCTCTACCTCCTTTAGTGGACTTTGCTATCCTAGGAACTACCAAAAGTCCAGAGTTTTGTGACCTTAGGGAGCGTGATGGATTGTAGCGTGGTAGAAGACTAGTTAGGTATGCAGGAGCTAAACCGTTAAGTGCCTTATAGGTAAGAAGTACTATTTTGTAGCTGATGCGGAACCTAATAGGTAGCCAGTGCAGAGACTTTAAAATTGGGGTAATATTATCATATTTTCTTGGCCTGGTAAGGACTCTAGCAGCTGCATTTTGGACTATCTGTAGCTTGTTTATTGAAGATGCAGGACAAACACCTAGTAGCGCATTACAATAGTCCAGTCTAGAGGTCATAAATGCATGAACTAGCTTTTCTGCATCAGAAACAGGTAACATGTTTCGCAGCTTGGCAATGTTTCTAAGATGGAAGAAAGCTGTTTTTGTAACATGAGAAATATGATTTTCAAAAGACAAGTTGCTGTCTAATATAACACCCAGGCTTTTGACTGTAGTGGAAGTAACAGTACATCCGTCTAGTTGTAAATTGTAAGTCAAAAGATTCTGTGTGTTGTTTTTAGGTCCAATAAGTAATATCTTTGTCTTATCTGAATTTAATAGCAGAAAATTGTTGGTCATCCAATCTTTTACATTTTTAACACACTCTGTTAACTTTGATAATTCAGAAGTTTCATCTGGTCTTGTTGAGATATATAGTTGAGTATCATCAGCATAACAATGGAAACTAATCCCGTGTTTTCTAATAATATTACCAAGGGGCAGCATGTATATTGAAAATAGTAGAGGACCTAGAACAGATCCTTGTGGCACTCCATACTTTACTGGTGATAACTGAGATGACTCCCCATTTAAATAAACAAAGTGGTAGCGATCAGACAGGTAGGATCTAAACCATTTTAAAGCCTGCCCTTGGATACCTGCATAATTTTGTAGTCAATCTATTAGTATGTCATGATCTATAGTGTCGAACGCAGCACTAAGATCAAGTAAAACTAGCAATGAGATGCAGCCTTGGTCTGATGCAAGAAGCAAGTCATTAGTGATTTTAACAAGTGCAGTTTCTGTGCTGTGATGGGGCCTGAAACCTGACTGAAATTCTTCATAGATATCATTTTTTTGCAAGAATGAGCACAGTTGAGCAGATATAACTTTCTCTAAAATTTTAGACATAAATGGAAGATTAGAAATGGGTCTGTAATTTGCCAGTTCACTAGGGTCTAGTTGTGGTTTCTTAATAAGAGGCTTAATAACCACCAGCTTGAATGGTTTAGGGACGTGACCTAAAGATAACGATGAATTGATAATATTGAGAAGCGGTTCTTCTGCCACAGGTAACAGTTCTTTTAGTAATTTAGTGGGTACGGGATCTAATAGGCATGTTGTTGGTTTAGACACAGTGATGAGTTTATTTAACTCTTCCTGTCTTATAGCGGTAAAATACTGCAGTTTTTTTTTGGGTGTGACAAAAGAAGTTGACATATTAGATGCAGTATAATCTACACTGGTTATTGTATTTCTGATGTTATCTATTTTATCAGTGAAGAAATTCATAAAGTCATTACTATTAAACTGTAAAGGAATATTTAGATCAGGTGGCGTCTGGTTATTTGTTAATCTAGCCACTGTGCTAAATAAAAACCTTGGATTGTTTTGGTTATTTTCTATGAGTTTGTGGATATGCTCGGCCCTAGCAGCTTTTAAAGCCTGTCTGTATCTGGACATACCGTTTTTCCATGCAATTCTAAAAACTTCCAAGTTAGTTTTTCTCCATTTGCGCTCAAGATTGCGAGTTTCTTTCTTAAGGGAATGGGTATTACTGTTGTACCATGGCGCAATACGTTTTTCTCTAACTTTTTTCAATTTGATGGGGGCAATAGCTTCTAACGTATCAGAGAAGATGGTGCCCATATTGCTAGTCATTTTGTCTAGATCCTGTGTATTAAGGGGTACACAGAGCAGTTGAGATAAATCAGGCAGGTTATTTGTAAATCTATCTTTGGTGGCTGGAACAATAGTTCTGCCAAGACGATAACGCGGAGCCATATAGTTAATATCAGTGATACGCAGCATGCACGATACAAGGAAATGGTCAGAAACATCATCACTTTGAGGTACGATATCTATATCAGTAAGATCAATTCCATGCGATATAATTAAATCTAGCGTATGATTAAAACGATGAGTGGGCCCAGTGACATTTTGCTTGACTCCAAAAGAGTTTATTAGGTCAGTAAACGCAAGTCCTAACGCATCATTTGTATTATCAACGTGAATGTTAAAATCTCCGACAATTAGCACTTTATCAAAATTAACCAATAGTTCTGAAAGGAATTCTGCAAATTCTTTTAGGAAATCTGTATATGGTCCTGGCGGTCTATACACAGTAGCTAAAACAAGAGATAGGAGAGATTTCTTTTGCATATCTGGCAGAGTAACATTAAGCAAAAGTGTTTCAAATGAATTAAACCTGTATCCTGTTTTCTGAGTAACATTGAGAATATCACTATATATTGTTGCAACACCACCACCACGACCACTCTGACGGGGCTCATGTTTATAATAGTAGTTTGGTGGAGTAGACCCATTTAGACCAATATAATCATTAGGTTTTAGCCAGGTTTCAGTTAAGCAGAGTACATCAAAACTATTATCTGTGATCATTTCATTCACAATAACTGCTTTGGGTGCAAGTGATCTAATGTTTAGGAGCCCAAGCTTTAAAAATGGTTTCTGTTCGTGTATTTTGCTTTTTTCTGGTTTAATTACGATCAGATTTTTTCTAGATCCTGCATTAAATTTATGTTTTGACCTCACTATTCGAGGAACAGACACAGTCTTTATAGATTGGACAGTGCAACTACTATCATTTAAGCGTTCAGAACAAAAGCCATCATAGCAATCATTTGAGAATGTACTTACTAGTCAAATGGAGCGTAGCGTCCTGGAGATGTTGTCCGACAGCAGCTCCGCTCCGACTCTGCTGGGGTGCAGGCCATCAGCACGGAAAAGCCTAGGACGTTCCCAGAAAAGATTCCAATTATTAACAAAGAGCAGTTTCTGTTCTTTACACCATGTCAATAACCATTCATTTAGAGCAAGAAGTCTACTGAACCTTTCGTGCCCACGTCGATACGTGGGAAGCGGTCCTGACACGATGATCCTCGTCGCGGGCGACGTGCTGCGAACCGTCTTGATCAGGCTGCTGAAGCAAGTAACAGTGAGTAAACAACGGTAATGTGTGTAAATAGTGTGTAAACAATGCAAGCAGGATTAGCGGCAACCACGCTGGTGCTGCTAACGGGCTATAAGCTAGCAACTCGGGAAATCAAAACAAAACTAGTGATAACAAAGCAATCCGGATGTTTTAGTTGTAGAATACAATAGGGGGTATATTCACACGTTATAAGAGATGAAAATGATGGTGTATAAAATTGATTTTAAATTGAAAAACAGACAATAAGAAATTAACTTGACGGAGCTCAAACTCTACGCGTGCGATCGCAAGAAACGGTACTTTCTCATGTAAAGACGGTACTTCTTTGCATAAAGTTGATACTATCAAATACCTTGGAGTATGGCTTGATTCTGAACTTTAATTTAAATCACATATTAATCATATTCTACGTAAAATTAGTTTTGGAATTAGTACATTACAGCGATCTAGATATTGTTTTTCATATAGTGTTCGTAAGAAACTTGCTTCTCAACTTATACTTCCAATTTTTGATTATTGTGATGTTGTTTATCAATCTGCATCAAAATTAGATCTTGCGCCACTTAACACAGTATATAATAGACTTTGCAGATTTGTTTTGGGATGTTCTTTTTATACTCATCATTGTATAATGTATGATGCACTCCAGTGGCCATCTTTGCATACAAGACGACATATTCATTGGCTTCTATTTCTTTTCAAATGTATTTATTTGAACTATCCTAGTTATTTACAACAATATTTTGTACCTTTTTCTTCAAATGATCAAGTTAGACATTCTGTTCAGACCTATTTCTTTGTTCCTCGTGTTAAAAAAACAATTGGTAAAACAGCTTTTGTGTTTAAAGCCCCTATTGACTGGAACAATTTACCTGGGTATATTCGAACTAATACATCATTTAAGATGTTTAAGCAAACTTTGTTTTTACAGTTTGGTTTGGTTTGTACATGTTATTATTGAAAATGGTATTGTTGTTTTTTTTTTTTTGTGTTTTTTTTGTGTACTGGATCCACTGATCAGTGTATAGTGTATTTTGTATTAGGTTTTGTTGTATATTCGTTACTAGCTTTTAATGGCTAGTTAATCATTTTGTGGTGCTTTTTTTTTATTATCATTTGTGTTTAGTGTTGTTTAAAGATGTATCGTTAATGTGTGTTTTGTTTTGTTTTATGTTGCAGTTGTATTGCATTGTGTTCTGGGACCCCCTCGAAAACGAGATGGTACTTCTCAAGGGGTTAATCCTAATAATAAATACCTACCTGCTGGAAGAGATGTTCAGCAGTCTCAAGTGCAGTGGGCAACCCCTTTAGCGGGAAACACTTGCACATCTTGGAGAATCGATCAACCAATACAAGTATACAGGTGTTACCTTCAGAGCTCGGGAGATTGGTCACGAAGTCCACTCCTATATGGGACCAGGGCCTCTGTGAAATGGGTAGTGGTACCAGCTTTCCTGTAGGAAGTTGACGGGGAGATGTAGACATGGCACAGACAGAGCAGCTTTGGACGTACCTGATGGTATCACGGCGCATGGCCACCAGTAACGGGACTGGAGGAGCGAGAGGGTCCGTTTGCTGCCTGGGTGTCCAGAGCCCAGAGAATGATGAGCTGCATGCGCCCAGAAGGGAAAGATGTTGGGAGCGAGGGACAAGGATTCTCCCTTCTGGGCATTCTGGTGGAGCGGGCTCCTGGAGGGTGGCCTGCCTGATGGTTTCATCCTGATCCCAAAGGATGGGGCTGACGATCAGGTTGGAGGGAATGATGGGTTCTGGTTCTGAAGGGGAATCTGAAGAGAACTGTCGTGAGAGAGCATCAGCAGAAATGTTCTTGGAACCGGGTCGATAGGTAATCTTGAAGTTGAAGCGTGTGAAGAATAACGCCCAACGTGCTTGCCTGGGGTTGAGACGCCTTGCTTCTCGGAAGTACTGGAAATTTTTGTGATCTGTGATGATGGTAAACGGACGTGCTGATCCCTCCAACCAGTGTCGCCACTCCTCCAGGGCTAGCTTGATGGCGAGTAGCTCTCTATTGCCCACATCGTAGTTTTGCTCCGCCGGAGACAGCTTACGTGAATAGAAGGCACAGGGATGGAGGAGAGGAGGCTTGCCAACCACTTGGGATAGTACCGCACCCACTCCAGTGGTGGAAGTGTCAACCTCTACCGTGAAGGGAAGTTCGGGATCTGGGTGATGTAGTAAAGGTGCGCTACTAAAGATCTCCTTGAGCCGTTGGAATGCTTTGTGGGCAGCGGGGTTCCAGATGAGGTTCTTCGGTTTACCCCTCAGGAGGGAGGTTAATGGAGCCGTGATTGAACTGTAGTTCTGGATGAAGCGTCTGTAGAAATTTGAGAAACCCAGGAAATGTTGAAGTTCTTTAACTGTGAGAGATTGTGGCCATTCCTGAATGGCAGATACTTTCCCCTGATCCATCTGCACGCCCTCGGCATTGATGATGTAACCCAGGAACTGTACTGATGGACGATAGAATTCACATTTTTCGATTTTGAGGTAACCTCAAACCTGCTGGACGTGCTGGCAATGTTCGGCCAAGTTCCGCGAGTATATCAGAATGTCATCGATGTAGACCACAACAAACCAATGGAGGAACTCCCGAAACACCTCGTTCATAAATGTTTGGAAGACGGATGGGCTGATGGATAAGCCGTACGGCATGACCCGGTACTTATAATGCCCCGTAGGTGTCACAAAGGCTGTCTTCCATTCGTCACCCGCACGAATGTTATAAGCACTCCGCAGGTCCAGCTTTGTGAAGACTTAGGCCCCACGAAGCTCTTTGAGGGTGGCGGGGACCAGAGGGAGCGGATATGGTTGCTGTCTGATCTGGGAATTGAGTTGACGGTAATCGATGCAGGGGCGTAAACCTCCATCCTTCTTGCCCACGAAGAAGAAGCTTGAAGCAGCCAGCGAGGTAGATGGTTGGATAAAGCCTTGACTCAGAGCCTCCGCAATATACTCCTCCATTGCCTGGCACTCCGGGATGGACAAAGGATACACCCGTCCTTTGGGGAGCTGAGCTCCAGGCAGCAACTCGATAGCACAATCCCATGGCCGATGCGGTGGTAAATGGGTGGCTGCTTGCTTGCTGAAAACATCCTGGAACGCCATGTACTCAGCTGGGACTTCAGGGGTGAAAGATGGTTCCGGACTTTCCACTAGGATTGACGACAGCAGAACTGGAACGGATGGTGGAGGTGGCACGTTGGCGAGGCAGGTGAGGCAGGGTTCCCAGCTGAGCTCAGGACGATGTTTCTGAAGCCACAGGCGTCCCAGGATGATACTGACAGTGGAATCCTCCAGTACCAGAAACTTAATTTCTTCCGTGTGAAATAGTCCAACTTGTAATGTGATGAATGGTGATGAGTAACGTACCGTCCCACGCCCCAGTGGCTTTCCCTGTATAGTCTTAACTGTAAGCACTTGGAAATGGTGTCGGCGAGGAAGCTGAAGCTGGTTTGAACAGTCCTGGGAGATGAAGTTGCCGGAGGATTCAGAGTCTACCAGAGCGGAAATACATGCAGAAGAATTAGAAGTATGCAACGTTACAGGTAGTAATGCAAGTGAGGTGTACGTAATACGTGACCAGGTCGTCCACAGTAAAGACATAATCCATTAGTAATGCAGCGATTCCGTTTGGACCGAGACAGGCACGTTGTGTCAATTTGCATGGGTTCTGGTACTGGGGAGCTAGCAGCCACTGAGGCGAGCTGAGGAGCGGTTACTGAGGGTTGGCAGGCGGCTAGTCGCTGGGAAACCCGGGTGGTTCACTGTAGGAAAGACTCCAGTCCAATGCTATCGTCATACAACACCATCGCGGCGCTAATGTCGGGGTTAAGTCCCTGTCTGTATGCTCACAGCAGTGCCGTCTTATTCCAGCCGATAGCCGCCGCCAGTGTACGGAAGTGAAGAGTGTAATCCAGCGCAGTGCGGCCGTTGGCGCCCCCCGGTATATATCGGTACCGCCATCGGGGTACCGATATATACCGGGACGTATACCTCCGCGGGGGTTCTGGAGAGGCTCCGGCCACACGTAAGCTCGACTCTGGTGGGCACGGGGGTAGGTTGGCACCCCCTGCTCTGGGACTTGACGGATCTCCACAGGCGTGGCTGCTGAGCTCCAGGGGGGCTTTTCAAGCGGTGCTAGCCCACGTAAGCTTGACTCTGGTGGGCATCGGGGTAGGTTGGCGCTTCCACTCTGACTTGACGGATCTCCTGCATGCGGCTGCTGAGCTCCAGGGGCTTTTCGAAGCCGTGCTAGCCCAATGTAAGCTTGACTCTGGTGGGCACGGCTAGGTTGGCTCCCCACTTGGGACCTTTGACGGATCTCCTCGTGAGGCGCCGCTTTTGAGCCCAGGGGATTGGTGCTAGCCCACGCTAAACCTCACCTGGTGGCGATGGGGTAGGTTGGCGCCCCCTACTATGGGACTTGACGGATCTCCACAAGCATGGCTGCTGAGCCCCAGGGGGCTTTTCGGGCAATGCCAGCCCACGCTAAATCTCACTCTGGTGGGCATGGGATTAGGCTGAGTCTCCCTACTCTGTGGCTCGACGAATCTCCTACAAGGACCAGGTACGGTCCGAAGAAAGGCTAGCGGACCTCCCCTCAAGTGTTTCCGGGGCAACCAGTGGGATTTGCCAAAACGCAACTCGCGTCAAACCTCCACCCTCTGCAAGGGCACCTGGGCAGACCGGGTAAGGCGCCTCGTCCCCGGGCACGGCGCGGACGGCTCCCGCGACCCCGGAAGGAGGTCTCAGGGGGCGATGGCCCTTTTACCCGCCGTCGGGGTATCGATATATACCGGGACATATACCTCCGCTGGGGGTTCTGGAGAGGCTCCGGCCACACGTAAGCTTGACTCTGGTGGGCACAAAGAAAACAAAGTATGAAAAGCGCAGCCTGGCTCGAACGGCCACCCCCCGCCGAGGGCGGTTTGGCATCGACTCCCTCGCCTCCCCTCACCCTTTTGGGGCAGGCTGAGAAGGCAGAGACCCTGGAGGAACACCGGATCCTTCCACAAAGGAGCAGCCTTTTGGCATGGACTTGCCCGCCTCCCTCACCCCTTCTGGGCAGGCTCAGCAGGGCAGAGAGACCCCAAGGAATGGGGCCGGAATGACAAAGTGTTGCCGCGCCCCAGCTGGGACCCAAGTAAAACAAAGTGTGAAAAGCGAAAGCCTGTTGAACTGCCACCCCGCTGAGTCGAGGGCTGCATCGACTCGGCCCCTCACCCTTTGGGCAGGCTGAGCAGGCAGACACCCTGAGTGAACACGACTTCCACAGCGATGAGGTTTTTGGCATCGACTTGCCTGCCTCCCCTCACCCTTCTGGGCAGGCTCGTAGAGCAGAGACCCTGGAGGAACATCGGACTCTTACAGCGAGGTTTTTGGCATTGACTTGCCCGCTTCCCCTCATCCTTCTAAGCAGGCTCAGCAGGGCAGACACCCTGGAGGAACACGGACTCCACAGCTGGCGAGGCTTTTGAGATCGGGACTCTGTCTGCCTCCCTCACCCTTCTAAGTAGGCCTAGCAGGGCAGACACCCTGGAGGAACACGGACTTCCACAGCAATGAGGCTTTTTGGCATGGACTTGCCCGCCTCCCCTCACCCTTCTGGGGCAGGCTCAGCAGGGCAGAGACCCTGGAGGAACGGGGCCTCAAAAAATAACAAAGTGTTGCCGGGGTGACCAGCGGGATTTGCCAAAACGCAACTCGCGTCAAACCTCCACCCTCCGCAAGGGCATGGTGAATGCCTAACAATAAGTTGAAACTTGTAAATAAATTCAACAATTAGTTCTGGAAATTGTTTATTTTTGCAAAGTAAGTTGTAATTTGTAAATGACAGAAATTCTACTATACATTTTTGTATCTAAATAACATTTGAAATTTAAAAACATACAAATGTATGCCTTACATTAAATGTAAATTTAATGCATGCATTAAAATCTTAAGTAAAAGTATTATCCTTCATACTGTAATATACTTAATATATGTATTTTGCTGAAAAAATGTTTTATTTATTATGGTCTTGCATTAATATTTACTGCTGCACTACTGTATACTGTATCTTACATTTACTTCTCAATATGTACATGCTTTTTACATTTAAAATACTTCATTTACTGTTGAGAAGTTTAATGTACAACAGTGTATCATATTGTAAAAGGTCATGTTTTAGTGTTGTTGTCCTGTGAGGAAACGGAGGAAAAAACCTCAGTACTTCTCATTTGTATGTGATTACTTAAGGAATGCATTACACTCCACCACTTTATTATTTTGCAAATGAAACAAACAAAGTTCATTGCTAAAATATCAACAGATAGTTGACAAATACAACTGTTTGCGATACTGAAGGTTGCTTTCGAGGACTCGGACCAGTCCAGTCTAAAGGGGATTGTTCTTGTTGCCTAGCAACTGTGAGAGCTGCCATTGATGAGCGGCATTAATGTTTGTAAGTGAATTATTATATCCGCCATGATGCAATCAGCCTTCAATGCAGCCTTTGTAGGACCCAGCCTCTAAATTGGGACAGCCTTCGTCGCATCCATGACGCAATCAGCCTTCAAATACGCACTTCGAAGGATGTAGCCTACGAGTTGGGATGCAGCTTATCTATGCAGCTTTGTTTTTGTTTTCGTCTTCTTTGTGGTTTTTACTGACGGGTTGCGAACAGCTGAACTACCCCCTACTGGACTGGAGCATGGATTTCTACTATACTATTTCTAAACACTACATTTATTCTTATCCCTGTTTCTGTATTATTAAATGTGTAAAAGTGTCTCAGCATCTAGAGATTCCTTTTACACTGAAAAGTTCCCTCACATTCACATATGAAATCACTTGCATATATGTATATACACAACCAAAGTATGCGTCTTACTTATCAGAATTGTATACGTATGTGAATTTTATTATTTATGTTTGCACTAGTGTTTTATAGATGTGTATGCACGCATCAGTTTATACTGTATGTATGTTCGAGTGTTTATAGGTGTTAATGCATGGATCAAATTTATATGTATATGCAAGTACAGGCAGCGAGTTTATATGTTTGTGTTGTTAGGTGTATATGTGTGGATCGAGTTTATACATACAAGCAAGTGTCTATAGGTGTATGCATGTGTCAAGTTTACATGTTAACGAAAGTTATTTACAATTGCATTAAACATAAGATGTATTGGTATGGATTTGATATTAGTGTGCATGTGTATTTCATATATTGAACATCTAATAGTAAACATGTATATGTGAGTAATGTATAGGTGTATATGCACATGTTTTATGAAGTTTGATTTAAATCCTAGGTGGCGCCTCAAATAGATAGACATATACTGTATATAAACAAAGAGGATTTTAATTCTAGACATTTAATCAGGGTTCAGTGAGGAAACTGAATATCTGTTGATATTTCCTGATCAAACACACAAATACTAAGGTTTTCATAGCAGCTTCTATTGATGGTGATCTGAATCAGGCAGTGATCACATAACTCATTAAATAATTAAGGAAAAATATATATTTTTAACAGATTACAGAAATATTTCATAGTTAGCCTGCACGTAAAAAAAGTTTAAGAATGTTCTCACAGTTTTTAAGGCCTATGACTGTAAAAAAAAAAAAAGTTTTTCAATGTCTCGTCACTAGTCGGCGCTCCAACAGGGTCTTTAGGAGAGACGTACTCTCTATTCACCATTAAACTGAGTTAAAATAACAGAATCTGAAGATTAAAAAAACATTCTGATTGTAATTTACAATTTATCCCTTAACGATCAACTCTCTGGGTGTGATGTTTGACCTTTTGACCTTTAGGATAAATCATTCACACAGTGACTTTTAGAATCACAATAATTGGTCAAAATTATCTGTGTACTGTTCTGTAATTGTTACAAATGTAATATATTGACATGATTTGATTATATAAAGCAGATTTGAATGATATTGTTTAGTTTTAAAAACAATTTCCAATGTGCTGGTCAGTTTCTTCTCTGGTGTTCACTCCATCTCTCTCAAACACGTTCATTGCATAAAAGTAGAGCTATCAGGATCTTTTTTGGCTCTTTATAGCTTCAGTTTCTTAAAGGACTTCTTATTAGCATTTGATTTAGCAGAAGCCATTAAACCGCAGTGTGTTTAAAGGTGAAAGTCTTTCAACACTTGCAGTTTTTCTCTCTCATCTGCTCTCAATTGATCATTTGCTACTAAATTCACACAAAATACATCTTTTGTTGATGTGAATGATTCAGATTGTTGTATTGAACTCATCTTTTGCTGAAATTGTTTCATGTGGTGATTCAGTGACTGATGCGGCTGATGTCGGTGGTTTAGTTTGTCTGTGAGAAGCAGAGAAACACTGATTGAACCAAACAATGATTTTAACAGCTGAACACAATGGAGATACTTGATCAGGCCAAACATCTGTGGATCAAGAGGATCAACAGACATGTATGAAAAAAAAGTGCTAAAATAGTCATGATGAGAGATAGAGATCAAACTAAGAGCAGAGTGAAATATAAACTGAGGAAATGACAAATGTTCACACATGTATTTTTGTGATGGTGTGACTGTGTTCAGTTTTGTCTTCTCAGCTTCTCATTTCACACTCATGTTTTGTTTTGTTTTGTTTTTTTCTCACTCCTGTGGTCAACATCTTTCCAGTGTTTTAGCAGAACAGTGTTTTAGCAGAAACACCCGCAGACATGATGAGGTTTAATTTGTCACATTTTAAAATACATTTTTAAGGTTTGACTGTTAATTCACTAAATGTTTTCTCTCTCTTGATCATCCTTATTTTATTTTGTTTTATTTTATTTTATTTTATTTTAGCAATAAAAGACATAGTAGTGCCTGTTGTATTTTCTTGTTGAAAGAAATGAACAATTTTAAGTGTAACAGAATGAAAAAATCCAGATGGAGAGGAATTTAGTTTGTTTTACATAATGAAATAGAGAGAATGTCATTAGAAAGTATTGATTCTGATGGCCACCCTTACCAAAAATAAGTATACTTCAAGTCTAATTCAATAAGTATACTTAAGTAAAGTTCAAGTATATTTAAAAAATATACTTTATGTTGTAAGTACACAGATATCAGTGTACTAGTAGTATACTTGTAAGAGTACTATTTCAATACTCATTGGGACTAAATTGGCCCACTTTCTAGTATATAAAAGTATACTTTTACGTACACGTTAAGTATAACAGTAGTAAATTTTGAGCACACAATTAGTTCACATCTATGTTTTCAGTTTGTACTGCAAGTACACTAAAAGTGAACTTATATATACTGACAGTTTACTAATTAAATACTTTTTTATGCATTTTAGTACACTTTGAAGTATAGTCTCAGTAAACTACTAGTTTAGTAGTTTTATACTGCAAGTATACTCATAAGTAAGTGAACTTTACATCATAATTAAAGTATACCCACTATGTTTTTATTTAGGTATTAATTTGTATATATTTTGTTATATGAATATCTGAACATACAAAACATCAAAAGAAAAAACAGGGTATCTGCTTGTTAACAAAAACATTTTATTTTAGCTTCATGCATTCTTTTTTTATAAACACTTGAATGTTGGTAAGTTGCAGAAATAAAAAAAAATAAATAATTAGACAACATTTTAAACAAAAAGCTAAAAAAAAAAAAAAACTATTCATGATAATCAAAACAAAGATGGAGTCGATCAACGCCCTAAAGCTTGACAGTCATTATTACCTCTTCATGAGTCACATTTACACAGTTTTACATATCTATGGTTTTGATGCTGTTTTATGTCTGACGTTTATGTTAGATTACTTGTGGAAGCATCTGTTGTTTCTGTTTCTTCTTCACAGGTGTTTTGGAAATTCTTTACAGAAGATGTGTAATAGCGCCCCCTACGGTATAACAATAAAAACATAGATTCTCAGAGCACAAGTATAGCTCAAATATACTTAGGCTTTTTCTAAGCATAAAACAAGTATTCTTAAATGTCATTTTAAGTATATTTCTGAAAGGTATATAAAGCACATTTCTGAGAAGTACATAAAAAGTAGACTGAAAGTATTTTTAGTTTAAAAGAAGTATACTAATAGCACATATAAATAAACTTCTCTTTCGTAAGGGCAGTAGTACAATGTATTTTGATCAGTTGATTTAATCTTCAAGACTAAAGAGGATGTAAGATATAAGTCACTTTGAAAAAGTATCTGCTAAATAGAACAATTTAAATGTAAAACCTTGTCAATGAGTAACAGGCCTGAATGATAACAGAACAAAAGCATGTTGTTGGATTCTAATGTTAAAAATGTAAGTGTCAAGAGCCCAACTAATGCAAACACTGACCACTATAATGATGATATGAATTGTGATTTTCTCTTTTAGTGATTCTGCTTGTTAACATCAGGTGTCTTCAATAATGGTCAGTCATCACTTAATTAATCACTAATGATCTCATTAACTTTAACGTTAATTTGACACTCTTCAGTGTTACTTTTAACATTCTTGAGTGTGGAGCCAAAAGAGTTAATTTAACACTGGGCTTTTTGCTGTGTATATTCTATCGCCCTACACCTATCCTACACCTAAACCTAGCCCTCACAGGAGACTGTGCACACTTTTACTTTCTGAAAAAACTCATTCTGCATGATTTATAAGCCTGTTTCCTCATGGGGACCTAAAAATGTCCCCACAAGGTCCAGATTTACTGGCATTACTAGCCTAGTGGGGACATTTGGTACCCATAATGTGATAAATACCAGGTATTATTTAGGTTCTAGAAAGATAATAATATTTAAACAGGATCACAGTTTGATCAGTGTCTCATGGTGACTCCTGAATACACCACCTCCTCCTCTTGAAAGAAACACAAATGCACGTTTACATCACACATAATAAAAAAAGACTTAAATCACTTATGATGTTTCTAATTCAATCTGAAGTGGTGTTTTTGTTGTCACACAAATGATCACGAGTAATCTCAACTGATCACTTGCTTCTGTATTTGCACAAAATACATGGTTTGTTCATGTAAAGCATTCAGATTGTTTGATCTCTTGCTGAAAAGCTTTTCATGTGGTGATTCATTGGCTGATGCAGCTGATGTCGGTGGTTTAGTTGCTCTGTGGAGTTTCGTTGTGGTTTGTGGAGAGTGAAAAACCACTGGACCAAAACTGAACTAAACCGAACAACAGTTTTACAAGCTGAGGGACAATGGAGATACATGATCAGGACGTCTGTAGATCATGGGGTGGAACAGACACGAACATGAAAATGTGTTAAAATAGATGTGATGAGAGATAAAGATCAAACTAGAGCAGTGTGAAATATAAACTGAAGAAATGAGTCACGTTCACACATTTATTTTTGTGACCGAAAGGAGTGTATCGTTTTTTTCAGCTTCTCATTTCACACTCATCTTTTTTCCATTCCAGTGGTCAATGTCTTCCTAGAACTGTCACCAGTAGACCTTTAACAGAAACACTTGTGCCATGATGGGATGATGTTTGTCACCCTTTTAATTGATATTTATTTTATTTATTTTTATTTATTTATTTTTTTTTTAATGCAAATTCACAAAATGAAATTTTCATCTAGTAGTTTTTTAATGGGCTGCATTAGTGTCTCTATTATTCATTTTCTAAAAAGTGTCACTGCTAAATGAATATATGTGGTAGCTTCATCCAAGAATCCAGAAGTTGGGTGCATGAACAGCTGGGTTGTTGCCAAATCTGCTGCAGACAAAACGTTTGAACTAGTGTAGATTTTAAGGCTGGCTGACCTTCTCTGTCCTCTTCTCTATTGTTTTAGCAACGTTTTCTCAATGGTTGTAATTGCATTTGCAACTTCAGTACGTTCATGGAAGATCAGCAAAAAATCAATGGGGGTTCTGATTTCATTTATATTTTGAGATAATATTGTAAAACACAAACAAGTGGTAATACAAGATGTTTGTTAACGATCTGTCAAATGTTTGAAAAGCATGTATTAAATTTTCAGCTTTTAAAGGCCATTTAAAACGGAATGGGTTTTCCAAGTTTGATGCACAAGGATGAGCTGAAGTAAATATCATCTGCATTAGGAGACTGTTACTGGCACAACATCATACTGAAAAGCAGGAAAAAGAAAGAAGAGAAGGTCGTGGGTAAAATGTAATATGATATTTTGAATTTAGATTATTAGATTATATTTCAAAAGATTATTATTATTACTCACCCACTACCACAAAGAGATGTGAACAGACCTTATTGTCATTCCTGTTCAGCAAGTGAAACTAGTAAAACCATACCTGATATTTAAAGTGTTTGCTGCTTCTTTCCATGGATTCAAGATATATATATATAAAACATAGTCATTAGAGCTTATTTTACCATAGAAAATCAGTGAAGAATAAATCTGATGTTGGTACAGCTCTCAGAAAAAAGTAAATTCAGCAGGTAAAATCAGTAACAAGATTCATCGAGTTATGCGAATGTCAGATCACTAAAAACAAAACATTTTGAGCATGTTAATATCAGAAGAATCTGTAAATAGTAGATCTTGTAGTCACAGATTCGCATACTACTATGTAAAAAGGACATTTTATATCGAGAAACAAATTATCGTTTAGCACCTTATAAAACTCTATTTGGAAGAGTATTAATAATAAACATGATCTAGACATTCTTAGACTCAGTAATACTTCATCTGAGGTGAATTCTGTGTTATTTATCTTGGACCGATAACTTGATGAATAGATCAAGCTTTGTTCGATGATGCTGGGTGCTAACATGCTGCGCCTCCACATGGCCATTTATCATATGGCCGAAGACACTAGTGGTGATCACATTAAAAATAATTAGCTCTGAGGGCAAAACTGTGCATCACGTTGGTTTCATCTACGGATTACTTTAGCACAGAATATTTGTTTTGATAAGACTTGATTTATTTAAAAGTAGAGATATCAAGCTTTCTATAGATATATCTCTCTGTCTGTGTATTGCCAGTATTCACGAGTGTATCGCATGGTCCAGATCCTCCAGTGCTTCACTGTCTGTCCCTGCTCCACGATCCAGGCCCACCTCCTCTACATGGACCTGGCCCTCCATCCCACCCCCTGTTTTGCCTCTGTTCCCCCACCCTCCTGGCCTGTTGTTGTTTGAGCGCCAAGGGTCGCTCCTAGGGGGGGGGGATTCTGTAACGCCACGCCAGCAGAGGGAGCCCTCACCCACTGACTGACTGTTGCCGCTCCCGCTGCTGCCTCATTGGTTACTTCCTGTTTGGTGGACATAAAAGGAGGCCATTTACAAACTGACTTCGCGAAGTATTGTTTTGCTGTTGCGGACTCTACCAAGCGTTTATCTCTGTTTTCATTGCCCTGTTTTTGTCATTGCCACAGTTTTGTTTTATTATCATAGTTTTGCTTTTGTTTTTTCCATAGTTCTGTCTAGTTTTTGCTGTCGTTCCTTTCCTTGTTTATTTGTTACTTTTTGGACTGCTCTCCCTGGTTTTTGGACTTTGCCTGTTTTGTGGATTACGTTATTGTGTTGCCTTCGACACCACTGTCTGTTTCGATATCGACCCTGCCTGTATTGACCACGATCTGTTTAAATAAAGCCTGCACTTGGATCTTATACGCTTCCCAGAGTCCTCATTACACCGAGTTTAGGTTCATTTTATTGACGCATTTCTAAAAGCAGTTTGCGGAGACAGTGAAGACTGAGAAAGCACCCTGTTTATTTTCTTTAATTTAAAGAACCACACTGTTCAGTTTTTATTGTGAGTGTGCACAAATAAAAGTATACACTTAATGGTTTCTAATGATGTATAACACTTATTTGTGTGACCTAAGTCGACAGGGTATGTTTAGTGTCTTTCACACTGATCTTAAAAAACGTGAGCTGATCACGCTGGCATGATTGTCGACTCCAGGGAGTTAAGGTTTGGAAAGTGATAAATGCACCGGTAAAACTTTAGTGACACTTTTCTATCTTTGTGTTTGGACTATGCAAATAAATTCCACAGGAGAAAAGGAAACCATGTGTCCGCCCACTCTGATAGAACCAGCCAATCACAGCACAGAAATGGAGAAGCGCCAAATTGCAATCTCCTCCTCAGTGGAAAGGGATAAAGGTACCCTTCCAAAAGACACTCCTTGTTCTGAGTCTCTGGCATGTCCAAGGGACACAAACAGAGCAACAAAGTTCTGAGTCTCCAGCCTGTTACCAGGAAGGCAGCAACAGAAACACCTTGTTCTGAATGTCAGTCTGTTAAGGGAAGAGGCTGTAACAGAAACAACAACGTTCTGAGTCTAAGTCCAATAGAGGAAAGACACAAACAGAGCAACAAAGTCTCCCATCTAGTGAGAGAGTAGCAGAAATACCTACGTTCTGAGACTCCAGCCTGCAAAGATGAGACAATCAGTGCAGGTCAACCAGTACTGAGCTTGAGTCCCGTAAGGGAAGAGGCAATAACAGCTACACCGTTCTGAGTCTGTGACCCACAAAGGTGAGATAACACAGATACCAAGTCCGAGTCTCCAGCTTTTGAGGCAGCAACAGATACGACCACATTCTGAGCCTCCAGCCTCCAGACATTTACAACATTGTTAAGCTCCGGCGAGCAAAGCTAAGCTCTTTGCTTGCGTGTTTCAAGCTAAGGACCTTCAGCACCTACTCCAGGGCCATATCTTCGTGTTCCAGATCTTAGGACCCTTGGTGCTCCAGAAGATCAGCACCCTACAGCGCTTCATCTTCAAGGCTGTTGAAATGGATTCACCGCCACTAGACTGCTCACTCAACCACAGAGAATGTAAACATCACTTCCAAACCTCTTCCAGAGACCTTGGCATTGTTGTATATTATCAGTATATGATTTTCTCATTTACATCAGGTATTATATACAGGGGTTGGACAGTGAAACTGAAACACCTGGGTTTAGACCACAATTAGTATGCCGTTTGGCCTCCTTTTGCAGCCAATACAGCATTATTTCATCTTGGGAATGACAAATACAAGTCCTGCACGGTAGCCAGAAGGATTTTGAGCCATTCCTTTCGCAGAACAGTGGCCAGGTCACTATGTGATGTTGGTGTATGAAAACATTTCCTGACTCGCTCCTCCAAAACACCCCAAAGTGGCTCAATAATATTCAGATCTGGTGACTGTGCAGGCCATGGGAGATGTTTAACTTTACTTTCATGTTCATCAAATCACTCTTGTCACCAGTCTTGCTGTGTGTATTGGTGCATTATCATCCTAATACACGGCACCACCTTCAGGGTACAATGTTTGAGCTATTGGGTGCACAAAGTCAACCTTCACACTCTGCTCTTATTGTTGGAATGTGCGATCAGTAAAGACTGGCCACCAGGCTGCATAAATATAGCCATGAAACCTCCAACACTATATTGGCCAGTGTTTCAGTTTCATTGTCCAACCCCTGTAGCTGATTGCAGTTGATAACAAATCCTACAGGTATTTGTTTGATGCATATTAAGGTTCTTCACCTTATTTGTTTTAGAGTAGCAACAGTTTATCTTTCCAGATAACGTAGCTCTGACTTAGCAACTCCCAATATAATCACTTGCATTTTATGCATCTTATGCACTTTATTCCTTGTTCATTCTCTGCCCATCCTGTCACGGCTTTGGAGGCCTTCAGTGTGGCACAGGAGGCTGTCTCTGCCCATCTTCAAGCTTTGGAGGCGGCTTTGGAGGCTGTCAGTGAACTCTCTGCCATCAGGCTGTCAGTGAACTCTCAGCCCATCCTGTCCGCGGCTTTGGAGGCCTTCAGTGAACTCTCTGCCCATCCTGTTGCGACTTTGGAGGCTGTCAACTCTCTGCCATCCTGTCGGCTTTGGGCCATCTGAACTCTCTGCCCATCCTGTTATGGCTGTTGAGGGCTGTCGGTGAACTCTTTGCCCGTCCTGTCCGCGGCTTTGGAGGCTGTCATGAACTCTCAGCCCATCCTGTCACGGCTTTGGAGGCCTTCGAGTGAACTCTCTGCCCATCCCTGTCCGCGGCTTTGGAGGCCATCAGTGAACTCTCTGCCCATCCCTGTTATGGCTGTTGAGGGCTGTCAGTGAACTCTTTGCCGTCCTGTCCGCGGCTTTGGAGCCGTCCAGTGAACTCTCTGCCCGTCCTGTCACGGCACAGGAGGCCTCCAGTGTCCGCGTCTTTGGAGGCTTCAGTGAACTCTCTGCCATCCTGTCCCCTCACTGACTTTGGGCCATCCCTCTGCCCATCCTGTTATGGCTGTTGAGGCTGTCAGTGAACTCTTTGCCCGTCCTGTCCGGCTTTGGAGGCTGTCAGTGAACTCTCAGCCATCCTGTCCGCGGCTTTGGAGCCTTCAGTGAACTCTCTGCCCATCCTGTCCGCGGCTTTGGAGGCCATCAGGTGAGACTCTCTACCCATCCTGTTATGGCTGTTGAGGCTGTCAGTGAACTCTTTGCCGATCCTGTCCGCGGCTTTGGAGGCCGTCAGTGAACTCTTGCCGATCTGTCCGCGGCTTTGGAGGCCTTCAGTGAACTCTCTGCCCATCCTGTCATGCGGCTTCCAGGCCATCAGTGAACTCTCTGCCCATCCTGTTATGGCTGTTGAGGGCTGTCAGTGAACTCTTTGCCCGTCCTGTCAAACTTTGGAGGCCGTCAGTGAACTCTCTGCCCGTCCTGTTATGGCTGTTGGCCATCGGTGAAGACTCTCTGCCGTCCTGTCACAGCTTTGGGCTGTCAGTGAACTTTGCCCATCCTGTCACAGCTTTGGAGGCGTCAGTGAACTCTCTGCCGATCCCTGTTATGGCTGTTGGGGCCATCCAGTGAACTCTGCCCGTCTGTCACAGCTTTGGAGGCGTCAGTGTTATTTTGGACTCTGTTTGCCTCTCGAATGAACTCTAGCCTGTCTTTTTGGAATACCCATTTTCCTCGCCCCTTGGATTATGTTCGCCGCTGATCGACCCTAGCCTGTTTTACGGATTACTCTTGTGTCTTGCTCTAATATACCTGTTTGCCAATGTTTGACCCTGCCTGTGTTTGACCATGTCTTTGTCTAATAAAGCTATGCGTTTGGACCCGACTGCATCCCATCTCCCTCGCTCCGTTACAGTTATACACTTTTAGGCTACTATAATAAAACCATTAATTTCATAAAGGCTAACTTGAGTAACACACAACTGGCAAATCAACGTGCTACTTTTATTCTCCAATAAAGAAGAGGAAAAAAAGTATATAATTTTAGGTCATAGTATAGGCAAGTTGATTATAGGAACAAAAAAAAAAATAGGCAAAAATAGGCATTTTGCATTTAGTAAACAAACAAAATAGTGTTATTTATTAAGACAATAGTTAGACAATAGAGAACTGAATGCATGTCTTGGATTCTTTTTTATTTATTGTTTTTTTCTCAGCTATTTATTTATTTCTATGTACTTGTGTAATAGACATGATTATATTAACAAGCTCAAGATCAACTAAACTTTTGTTTAGTACTAGTTTATAAGAAAGTCACAAGTAAGTTAGACAATGTAAGTTGAAATAGTGGACCACAAGTACAACATAAAGGTAAGAAAATAAAAGCACATTATGGTGTATTTTATTTATAATGGGAATAACAGTGAAACAATTGTTGCTCATTTTTAACAGAACCGTATTACTTTACTAAAACTGCAAGAAGACACATTCATAATTTACCAATCAGACGCCACAAGCTCAAACAAAACACAACAAAAGCACAAACCATAATCCTTGACTGTTTCCCAACCATTCTAATTTAATAACACTGCAAATATAAAACACACTGTTAGTCTGGTATGAAGTGCAGATGATGGACTGTGACTTTAACCAAAAACTATTGTGGTTTTTGCAGTACATGTTTGTCAGCACTTCCTAGTATGAATTATTTTTATAAATGGTTGCCAACATTGACTATATTTACTGACATACAGAATCAATTATAACAAACTGACAATAAATGCACTGAATTTGTGTCAAAAGCTGACCATTTCTAAATAGTCCACCCTTGTTCAGGGTTTGTCTGTAAAAATGCCCCTGCACAGGTGTCACACATTACACTTTTTGCCACCTACTGGTGAAAAAAAATGTCAGTGTAGGCCTACACATGGAATGTGTACTGAACAGAATGTGTTTCCATATTCAGCCACAAGAGAGAGTCATACAGTATGTTGCTGCACAACATCAACTAAAAGCATCCGAGTAAAGAAACAACTAATATAACAAAATAAAACATTTTTAATTTATATGTTGCTTGTAAATACTTTTATGTCACCAGAATACACAAATACGGTTGAATGGACTTCAGATGAGGAGGTTGCTGCAACATCTACCAGCAGGAGTGAACAGACCCAACAGTATCAAGTATGAGCTCAAGTATGCAAAAACATACTGAAATGGGAGATTGAGTGGAATATAAACTAAAGAACACAGAAGTTCACACATTTTTTTACTGGGACCGTGTGAATTTTATTGTGACACGTTTTTTTTTTTTTGTTTTTTTTTCACTCCAGTTGTTAGGATTTCCCTAGAACTGATTAACAGTCTGGAACAGACCCAGATTTTTCAACAAAACCCCCTCAACCATGATGAGATTAATGCTTGTTACATTTTAAAATGTATTTTTTTTTTTTATGTTTGAATGTGGTATAATTTTTTCATGTAATAGTTGTATTCGAATCACAAGTAATTTTAGTTTTTATTTACACTGACATTTTGTTTACATGTATAATATACTTGTATTTCTCATTTGTATTGCAGTAAATGGCCTAGTGGTGACTCTAGTGTTTTCTGAACAAAAGCGTGTGCTAAATGAACAATTTTAAGTAAAACAGAATCAAAAGACACTGATGTAGAAAAATATATATATTTGACCATCTCGATCAAAAATGAGATAATGATACTGAGTGAATGTCAGATGGATTTAGAAGCTTTTATATATATATATATTACATAATAAAAATCTTCTGATGGTTATTTAATTTGACCAGTCATGCAGCAAACTTGAAAAAGTAGGATTAATCTTGAAGGGTTCAGTGATTAATTGCTCATTTTCCTCTTTTGTATGTCACTTTGGATAAAGGCTTTTGCTGAATGCTAAAGTAAACAAATCTAATCAATAATGAGTGATACCGAATGACTGCAAATCTAGTTTTATTTTGTCCCAGATAAAATATTGAAGAATACATACATATACATACACAAACACACAAACGGTGGTGTAAATGACACCAACAGTCCACAGGATAATTTCTATACAGAATACTTTCTACCAACAAATAAAAGACAAACAACACAATCACACCCCATAACATGACGAACACAGACAGCTAACAGAACAGTTTATTGTAAATACACAGGATCAACAACTTAATGACACGCTGATGAATTACATCAGTCACAAAGGATAACTAAGGATTATGTTAGGGTCGGGTTTAATAATATTGATAATAATAGTAATAATAATAATAAAAAGCTGGCAGCTCTTAAACAGAATCACAGTTTGATCAAGAGTTGGATCAGCGTCTCATGGTGACTCCTGTATACACCACCTCATCCTCCTCTTGAACTCTCTGAAAGAAAACAAACACGTATACATCACACATGTGTTTACCAAAAGCATTACTGGCCATGATGTGAGTATGATTATTACACACAAACACAAGCACAAATATCTTCACTCAAACACACACCTAAATCTGACTCACTGCTGAAATAATACAGAGAAAAAACACTGTAAATGATCTTACTGTTTTCTGTGCTTTTCTTTTGTAGAATGTTGGATCTGCATACTTGATCTCCTCTGAACCAGAATGAACTGTTTTGACAATAATCACGTTAAAACAACAAAATCAATTTAATGTTTGATGTTAACAAAATAGTTTTAGTAGTATCAGCAGTAGGCAGCACTTGCCTTGTTTGTCTGCTTTTCTGTGTTTCCTGAAAATGTAAAAGATCCCAAATGCTACAATCAACAGAGATCCAGCAGCAGCAGCAGCAGCAGAGATCAGCACTGTCAGAGACACTGAGTTATCTGGAAGATGTGACAGAGACAGTCATTAGTGTGAGTGAATGTGCACATAAACACAAAATATTATGATAGACATACAGTACCTGGACACGGCTGACAGAGTTCAGTGCTGTTGAGATGTTGAGTCTGGTTTCTGATGGGATTGTTGATCACACAGCTGTAGGAATCATCCAGACACTCAATCTCCAGATGTAGAGAGAGACTGATGCTGAAATCAGACACACTGATGCTGGAACATAAATAATTTCCTTTGTACCAGGAGAGAGTCACATCACTCACATTCACCACTGAACACAACAGTGAACATATGGACACTGATGAATGCTCAGATGATGATGATGATGATGAAGAAGAACTGTTTGCAGAGTCACTGATGATGACAGGAACAGGCAGATGAGCTGAAAAGTATTAGAGAGTAAGAGAAAAACTCAGATGTAGATGAGAGTTATGACATTTGTTGATATTTAACATTTAATTAAAGTATGAATATAAGTACATGAATTATTGTATTAAATGATAACACTGATTTTATAAATATCTGTCATAATATCAGTGTAGTGTACAGTCACAAGATCTTATATCATTTTATAATATTTTCAGTAATTATGTAATTATCAGTAATTACAGCATTCATTTAGATGTACTATAGAAAATTTACTACATTTTCTATGGCAATTTTACTATAGATTTATATATATATAAATATATATATATATATTTTTTTCACAATGTACTATAGTATGGTTTAAAAAATTATTTCTATAGTATTATAGTATAGTATAGTATTTTTCTATGGTAAATTTACCATAGTATTTTTTCATGTGCAATGTAAAAAAAAGAATAATTTTACAGAAAATAACTGTGATTTTTTCCGTTGTTTTCTTTTATTTTGACTTGCAGTCAAAACTCTGTAAACTGATCTCTGAATTAAAAAACTTGGCTGTTATTTTAAGTATTATTACATTAATGACAAATTACAGTAATTTACATTTTTTTGTACAGAAAAACTGCTGTATTTGTATACAGTATGTTTTCTGTTTTCTTAAATTACAAACAAATAATGTAAAATTACAAAAAAAAGATCTAATTAATGCAATAACAAATCCGTTAGATGATAAAATGGTCAAATGACTGTCAGTAAAGTAAAATCTCCTTATTTAAATAAGCTGACAAACACTGTTATTTTACAGCTATTTCTTGAATTTAATGATCAAGCATCTCGACTGTAAAACAAAAGGCAAAAAAAAAAACAGTCAGATGACAAAACAAAAACCTTAAAATTAAAGTCCAATCTCTTCATATAATCTCAGCATCTTCACTTATTACCAACCAGACTGACTTTATTTCTTTCATACTAAACTTCTTATCGAGAATTAACAGATGTTTAGATGTTGATGTTTTATTGAAAATCATAAAGTTTGAAGTCACCATTGTAGAGATAAACATTTGCTTTAGTTGGGCTCTTGAGCCTTGACTTTATAACTTCAGTTATCATCTGGGTTCTGTAACTATGTATTTCTGAAGCGTGTTTGTTGTAGAAAAAATCTTATCAGTAAATGTTGGTTATTCATTGATGATTTAATCATTATGTAGTAGCTTTGCTCACTAAGCATGTTTGCTTCAAACTTTGCTTCTTTTTTTTTTAACAGCAGTCAAAGATTTTTTTTTTTTTAAATCATATATTTTTATGCACAATGACTGAAGCTTTTTTGATGCACACAAATATCAAGAATCAGCACATGAATCTCAACAATGGTGACAATCAACAAAAAGCTTGTTTTGTGATGATCAGGGCTAATATGAATATTTTGTCAATTGTCACCATTGTTGAGATTCATATCCAGATTCTTGATGTCTGTGACTCTACATATGGTTGGCTAAATAATTTCTTCAAAATGACATGCAAGCTTTTAATTATTAACAAGCTTGGATTTCTGGTAAGGTTAATAAGTCAAAATGCTGTATGTTGCAATATTGCATAATATGCAACCAGCTTTATCGGATCGGACTGTTTTTTTTTTTTTTTGCCATAAGAAATTGGTTTTGAAAAAGCTGCAAACAAAACAGAAAATACAGAACAAGAAGAGAAAAAAAAAAGCTATTACGAATATCAAGGGTCAAGAGCTCAACCAAATCAAATGTTTATCTTCACAACGGTGACTTCAAACTTTATTAATTTCAATTAAACATCAACATCTAAATCTCAGTTCATTCTCAATAAGACGTTTGGTATGAAAGAAATAGTCAGACTCGACTGTATTAAGTGAAGATACTGAGATCAGGACAGATCTGTTAGTGTTTCATGTTCTTTTGGGATTTAAAGGGTTTCTGTTGTCTGTTTTGTTGGTCACCATTGTGCTGAAGAGTAGAGCGTGAGCTTTAGTCCAGGAGAAGACAGTAAAGTGTTGATGGTATAATGTGTGTCATTTTATTTAAAGGCTGTAATTGTGAAGTTGTTGATGCAGTACTAGTTAAAATAGTGTTCGTTACTGGTTAACTAAAAGAAACTTTTAGTTATCTGATGATAATTCAGAAAATATCTGCAAAGTAACAACTTAAAAAAAAAATAAGCAAAAAGATTTCAAGAAAAGCTGCTTTTGGTGTCGTTGACCGTTTTTTAAAATCATAATAATTTTTTTAAAAAAATGGTCTTTAACCATTATTTCCATTAATGGTAAGCGTTTGGCACCCTGTGCTGCCGTGCATTTCACTGTTTTTTTACATTTACATTTTTTACAGTGTGTAGAAATCTCAGTATTTTGTAATATTTTCAGTGTTTATTTTCAAAGATTTATATGTGAAACAGGTGAAGTAATGCTCTTCTCACCATAGACAGTAAGACTGAATGTGTTGATATTGATGTTGTTCCTGTTGCGTATTTGATAAAGTCCAGTGTGTTGAGTTGTGGTGTTTGTGATGATCAGAGATCCAGTCTGATCCAGCTCCAGTCTGCCTCTGAATCTCCCATCAGCACTATCATTATAATATTTCCTTTCATTGTTCTGTATGTTGAATGTAGCTATGAGAATCTGTCCAAACCTCCATGTCAGATCATCTTCCTGTATTTTAGTAATATGAAGGTTTAGAGTGACTGATTCTCCCTCCGTCACTGACACTGACTTCACTTCATCAACACCAAACACACCTGATCAACAAACACAATCAGTTACACAGCAGAACACTTGGAATCTCTCAGCTTTTCACTCTGAACTGATTAAAAATTAACCTTTTATTTGACAGGAAGGGGAAATAGAAAGTTCAGAACAGCAGCACGAACAGAAATGAAGCATATTAATTTGATAAATCTGAAAAATATTATACACAAAACAGATGATGGAAAAAATAAAGAAAAGAGTGATATATGGGAACAAATGATAGCAAATGAAAACAATGTAGTATGCTCACATCCAAAAAAAAAAAAAAAAACTTAGAGCAGGTGCTCAATCACCAGAAAAACTACAGTCAATCAACAAAAATCGGCACACTGCCATTGCTGCTCTCAAAGTTTATTAAAAATACAACGTTTTGACTGAAAAGGTCTTCGTCAGGTCAGGCAAATAGCAGAAAATCAAAGAGGTACATTTTATCATCATTTAGTCAGCACAGTCACACACACCTGATACACTTGATCAAACTAATTACACAATCAATCAATCACGTAAAAAAAAAAATCACAACAAATCAAGTACATATGAAACAAAAAGGTTTCAAATCAAATTCCAAATGTAATCCTTTTGGAGAAAGAGTATTCAATGTATAAATGTAAAAAGCTTCCCTCTGTAATAAAATTTAGTGCTTTTACTTGTTCCATACCTTAATAATGAAGGGTCGACAAATTGTGTTTAAAAGCGTTAAAGTGAACTGCAATGGGGTTTTTGGGTCATTCAACTGTATATTACTTCTGTGTTCGGCTATACGTGTTTTTAAACAGCGCTTTGTTTTACCTATATATATATAGAGAGAGAGACATTTGATCATATAGATTAGGTTTTTAGTATTACACAAGATACCCTTAATCTTAAACTGTGAGGATGACTAAAAGTGTGACATTTTGTTGTAAAATTACATTGTGCACATTGTCCGCATTTATAATTACCCTCAGGGACTGAAATGTTAGCATAAACAGAACTGAAGATTAATAATAAAATAATGAAACTTACCAGAGATGCTGCACAAGCAGAAAAAAATAAACATGTTGAACATTTTCTTCAGCATTTCACTGAACAGTTCAAATAAAAACAGTCCTTAATTTCCAAAATAGTCTAATGTAAAACAGATAGGACAGAAGTATGTTTAGTAAAGAAACAGATGATCAGAGGAGGAGTGTGCTGCTGATCTACACTCAAGTGTTTTAGTTCAGGGGTTTTCAAAGTGTGAAGCTCCTCCAGGTGACAAAACATGTCAGGGGAGGCACACAGAGCACACATCTATCTGTTTATCTATCTATCTATCTATCTATCTATCTATTTATCTATCTATCTATTTATCTGTCTATCTATCTATCTTTTTTGTATTACTTATCCAATCTGATCTTCATAAACATACGGTGGACTGGTTGAACTGTATTTTTTTTGTTGCACTGCGCTTAGGTAAAGCGTAGCCTAATACCCAAATAGCAACTGACATCTGGCTCAGCTCTGGGCCAAGCAAGCAGTTACACTCGGCCCAAATGCAGCAAAGAATTACAGCCCTTGAGTGGCCCAGATCTGGACTACAGACATGAGCCACACATGACCCATAACTGACCCAAATCTCAGCCAAATAGTAACTTATAACCAGCCCTGAACTGACCCAGAACAAGTTTTATTAGTGCTACCCCCAAGCAACCATTGAATCAATGTTAAAAGTAGTTGATTTGTCAATGTTAAAGACATTGAATTACTATAACTTTTGCTCCTGCTATTAATGTTGAAACATTTGTAAAATTTCAACAAACAACCATTGTTGTGATCAGTGTTTGCTTTAGTAGGGCTCTTGACTCTTCATACTTGCTAGGTGTTTTTTTTTTTTGTTTTTTTGTGTAACAATATGCTGAAATACATTGTTTGAGACAATGAAAGCTAAAATCCACCGGGATCAGGTGATAGTGACTGTAATCATTGTGAAATTATATAAATAATTGTTCACAAGTATGTTGTTGTTTCTTTTTTGTTTTTTAAATAGTGTGTGAATCAATGCAGTGTGTGCAGCTTTCATACTTCTATGAATCAACAGAGAACTAAAAAGAAAATTGCTGAATCAATCAGATATTCTGATGATTGTGACCATTGTTGAGGTTTGTATGTTGAGTGTTGATGTCTAAATCTTTCTGTGTATTACCACATTATTTTTTTTTTTTTTAAATTTGTGATGCAGAAGATTTACATGCATAATAAATATCATCAATATTACTGTTTCCCAACTTGATTGTCACATAACACCCACCACAAAAAGAAATCTACGTCAACTTAATTTAAAAACATGACTTTATACTATCATACATGTGATATGTGGTTTACTGAAGGCTGAGATTGGGTAGCATTAAAACTTGTTCTGGCCAGTTCAGGGCTGATTATAAGTTACTATTTGGAGATTTAAATATTTACTATTTTTGTTACTAAAAGTAAAAACTTTTAACTTCAAAGCCAGTGCCCACATAGCAATTGACATCTGGCTCAGCTCTGGGCCAAGCAAGCAGTTACACTCGGCCCAAATACAGCAAAGAATTACGGCCCTTGAGTGGCCCAGTCTTGTTTTAAGAAGACATGATCTCTTAAATGAAACGCCTACTAGAGGAGTTTATTCACATTGACTGTAGAGCTTTACTAAACCACTAACAGACTCGCAACTCTCTCTCCTCTCTCCAGCTCTTCTGTCACTTTAACAAACATTTCTGTGTTGTTAGTTTTACTTGTGGCCTTTTTCTTTTTCTTTAGAAATTAAGGACGGTTTTTATTTGGAACTATTTAGTGAAATGCTGAAGAAAATGTTCAACATGTTTATTTTCTTCTGCTTGTGGAGCATCTCTGGTAAGTTTCATTATTTTATTATTAAGCTTCAGTTCTGTGTATGCTATCATTTGTTCCCATACATCACTCTCTTCTTTATTTTTTCCATCATCCTTTTTGTGTATAATATTTTTCAGATTTATCAAATTAATATGCTTCATTTCTGTTCGTGCTGCTGTTCTGAACTTTCTATTTCCCCTTCCTGTCAAATGAAAGGTTAATTTTTTAATCAGTGCAGAGTGAAAAGCTGAGAGATTCCAAGTGTTCTGCTGTGTAACTGATTGTGTTTGTTGATCAGGTGTGTTTGGTGTTGATGAAGTGAAGTCAGTGTCAGTGACGGAGGGAGAATCAGTCACTCTAAACCTTCATATTACTAAAACACAGGAAGATGATCTGACATGGAGGTTTGGACAGATTCTCATTGCTACATTCAACATACAGAACAATGAAAGGAAATATTATAATGATAGTGCTGATGGGAGATTCAGAGACAGACTGGAGCTGGATCAGACTGGATCTCTGATCATCACAAACACCACAACTCAACACACTGGACTTTATCAAATACGCGACAGGAACAACATCAATATCAGCACATTCAGTCTTACTGTCTATGGTGAGAAGAGCATTACTTCACCTGTTTGATGTGTGGTTGTTTCTTCAGTGACAGTCACTGTTGGTTAATGAACCTTTGCAAAAGTGAGCCTGAACCTATGTGACTGTAACACAAACTATATCATGCTGCAAGATGAGAAAGAATAGCCCCCAGAAGCCTCTTTATTGTATTTTATTTTATTTATTTATTTATTTATTTATTTTTTTTTTTTTGTTGTTGTTGTTTTTTTGTTCTGTTTTGTTTTGTTTTGTTTCTAAGTGCTGCACAGACAGGCCAGTCCAAAAGTCCCAAACCATATAAAATTATTCACTTCTGAAGGGTCTCACTTTTTGCATGCACTGACAATTCTGGAATTTCAGACAAATACATGCTCCACAGTATACAATATGCATCAAATGATTATTTATCTGCAGAATCATCAGAACCAGTTTTAATTGATGTGATTGCTAGCAGATTGCATGTAAAGGACCAATCAGCCTTACCATTTTGAATGTCATAACTCAACTAGATATTTGTTCTCTAATATCTCTTCTTAGCTCATCTGCCCGTTCCTGTCATCAGCAGAGACCCTTCACAGTGTTCTTCATCATCATCATCATCACAGCAGAATTGTTCACTGTTGTGTTCATTGGTGAATGTGAGTGATGTGAGTGTCTCCTGGTACAAAGGAAACAGTTTATTGTCCAGCATCAGTGTGTCTGATCTCAGCTTCAGTCTCTCTCTACCTCTGGAGGTGGAATATCAGGATAAAAACACCTACAGCTGTGTGATCAACAATCCCATCAGAAACCAGACTCAGCATCTCAACATCACTCAACTCTGTCAGCCGTGTCCAGGTATGTCAGTGTTGAGCAGTATGTTAGTATGTAATCTAAACCCTGAATCACTCTTCTTCTGTTTCTGTCCTCAGAACCTCTTCACTGTTGTGGTTTTACTGAAGCTGTGATCCGATTGGTTCTCTCTGCTCTGGTGGGCGTGGCTGCTGTTGCCGTGCTGATTTATGACATCAGATCCAGACTTCAACAGAAGAAGAGTCTGCAGACATCACAATCACACACTGATTAATCAGAAACTTACAGTGGAGGTGATCATGATTGACTGGAACCATTTTATCATTAAAAGTTTAAAAAATACTTTTCAATTAATTTAAACTGTGAAATTTCCTGTAGAGAGACATGTTTCACTTTAATTGTGCTTGTACATCACTTTTCACAATAATAATAATTCTAAAGAAGCTTCACCAAAATGAGTGATTTATGCTAAAAACTCACTGTGATTAATCTGACAATCAATAACGTTCTTCTTCTTCTTCTTATTTTTATTTTATTTATTTTTGTATTCTGTTGTATTATTGTAAGACAAGTCTTCCTCTCTCCAAGTCTCATATCTGTAAGTGGGCAGACATTTGTCATTCTTTTGAATGTCCTATAATGGGTGAACCATAACTTGTATGAGCAGCCACATTAGCTCAGCATGCTAATCGGTTAATATGCTAATGTGCATGTAAGTTCTCCATGCTATCAGTTTAAACTCCATGTGGCACACTGTGATCAGCAAGTATGTTATACACAAGTTATACATGGTTTCTGGTATGGCCACATTGTATTTCCCTTATGTATCTCAACTGTATTTCAGCTCAGAACTGTGCTACTTTTTATTTTATTTCTCAGCATGCAATATTTTTTCTTTCTCACCTTGAACATCTGAATAAATGTCCTCTATGTGGTACATCATATTAAATAACTGGGTTTTCAATCTCAAGGCTGCGTGTTTGAATCTTGTGTGCTGTAACTTTCTTTCTATTATTAGGGTGTCTGTATTTTAAAGCTAATGACTGTATTAATTGTTGTGTGTGCGTGTGTTTTTTATTCAATAGAGGATTGTGTATTATGCTGTTTCTGGTCTCAAGGTGGACAAAATTCTGTAACAGCATGCACTGTGGACTGGGCGTGACAATGGAGATCCAGTTGCAAGCTTTTATTAAAAAATTCGTATTCAAAGCAGGCAGGGTCTAAAACAGTAATCCAGAAAATAGATAAAATAGAATTAGAATAGAGAATGCTAGAGTTAGAGGGTCAAATAAAGATGGAAGAGATGTGTTTTAGCCAATTCTTGAAGTTGGTTAAGGACTCTTCACTGTTTGGACTGAGTTGGGCAGGTCATTCCAGCAGGAGAGAACATTTAATGTAAAAGTCATTGGGATGTTCACTTGCAGAATCCAAGCTTCTAGCTGGTCATGTGCTGGTCCCAAGATGGTCCTAAGCAACTAGTTCCTGTTCAGGACCAGTTTAGGACCAGCTCATGACCAGCAGTCCTGCTTCAAAACATACATTTTTTTTTTCTTCCAACAGGCAGAGATGTGACATCCCATCTAACATTTTTTTTTGTTGTAAGAATGTTCTGAAAACATTATTGTATGTTCTGGTAATGTTTTCAGTGGCAAGTTTTATTTTAGTTCCCATAATATTCTCCTAAAAGGTTGGATCACATTCTCTAAAAACACTGTACAACTATTTATTGATAACATTGTTAGAACATTATCCTCTAACATTCTAATAAAGATTCCCATCACACTAGATGTGGACTTTGTAAAATAAAACTTGCCACTGAAAACATTTCCAGAATATGAAACATTTCTAAGCATTAGTTCTATAATTTTTATCCCAAAAATATTTATATAGGTATCTGGTCACTAAAATAATAATAATAATAATAATAATAATAATAAAAAGTAGAAAGTATAAAGAGTAAAGAATAAATTAGTGAACATGTTGACAGGCCTGGAGCAATATTGTTACATTAACAATCACTAATATTGCCTATGTGATTTTTATAGCTATCATATGCACACATGCTTTGTATTTATTATTATACAGTGCAAAAAACAACATCTGAGAAACTAAATTATTATTAAGCACATTATGTACATATAAAACATTCCTGACGCCTTACAGATGCATTGAAAAGTTGCCCATGATATTTCAAAATGTTGCACTCGATTTCACACATGGGCGTCGGAACCATTGAATGTTGGTGGGACAGGACCCATCCACTTTTGAAGACCAATGATATCGGACCCACCCACTTTTACTGTTGTTCTGTCGATTTGTCCTACCTCATCAGATTGTGCTACCAGTGTAAAATAAACAGGTAGGATGATTTGACACTGCAAAATACCTCATCAGATTATTTTACACTGGTCTCACAAACAGGTAGGATGGCTTGACAGTGCAAATTACCTTATTAGATTATTTTACTGTTGTTGTTTCTTTTATTTTTGTTTAAGTATCATTGACAGTGGAACCTTGGAGGACCAGGGCCGTGGAGCAGTAGCAGACAGTGGAACCTTGGAGGACCTGGGCCGTGGAGCAATTGGAGCAAGTGGCTTGGGAGCTGAGACGAGACCTGGCGAGGCTTTGGGATGTCAGCTGATACGTGATGAGTCTCTGGGGGTTCAGCTGAGATGTAACGAGGCTCTCGGAGGTCAGCTGAGACGTGACGTGGCTCTAGGGGATCAGCTGAGACGTGTCGTGGTTTAGGAAGGTCAGACGGGACCTTGTGAGGTTCTGGCAGGACGGCCGTGGCTTGGCGAGGCCCTGTACTAACAGCCATGTCGTGAAGAGGCTCTGTTGGGAGTGTAGCTGTTTCTTGACTTGATTCAGGAAGGTCTGTCGTGACTTGATGTGACTCAGAGAGATCTGCCGTGACTTGACGTGACTCAGGTAGGCCTGCCGTGACTTGACTTGACTTGGCTCACGAAGGTCAGCTGTGGCTTGACTTGACTCGGGAACAACAGCAGTAACTTGACTTGGCTCATGAAGATTTGCTGTAACTTTGTTTGGCTCATGAAGATCAACTGGGGATGGCGGTCCTCTTGTGAACAGGCTTGGGGATGGTGGCCATCTTGTGAACAGGCTCTGGGATGGCGGCCATCTTGTGGACTGGCTCTGGGATGGCGGCCATCTTATGAGCTGGCTGTGGGAGGGCGGCCATGACAGGTGCAGACTCTGGACGGGCAGCAGGCATGGCGTGAGCAGGCCCTGGAGCTGGAGACGTGACGTGAGCAGGCCTTGGAGCAGAAGACGTTCCGCTCTGTGACTAGCGGAATGGACAATAAAGTTAAACTAAACTAAACTAAATTACTTTTTTTCAGTCAGTACATTACATTGGGAAATGCAAAAAGAAAGCAGGCTTTTCTGTTTCATCATTTCTGTTTCTGTACTGTTGATCAGCATATATATATATATATATATATTTTTTTTTTTTTCCTAACTTCATGTACTACTATCAAACTCTTTTTAGAGCAAGTCATTTCACTTGGCAGCCATCTTTGAAATGACTCTCGTGCATGCAAGTGCAGCTTCTGTCGCTTTGAATGGGGAAGCTTCAAACTGTTAGAATTAAATGCTTACGATTAAATTCACTATAGTTTATAAAATGGTAATAAAATATGACAACAACTCAATAAAAACTTGATAATGTCAGATAACTTCGATAGAAAGGTATGTAACAAAAGATGGTCAGGTCGAAGTGTCAAATCCAAGTTTTGCTCCCAAATATATAACTATTTTATTGGTAGTCCACTGTATGAAGAATTTTTGGGTATAATGTCACAGTTTGCTATCCTCACTTACATAAATGAACTATAGTGCCCTGCAATCACTAGTTAAAAAAAAAAAAATCTGGTCTACAGTATATATATATGTCTGGTGCTGCTTATTTGGGAGTCACACCTGTGGTCTTTCCGGTCAAAATGACCGAAATTTTTACACCTAAAATGTTACTCAAGTATGTATAACTAGCATTCATTTCCTATGGTCGGTCCACAAGTGTGACTAATTTTTTTTTTTATGACCTCTTAGCCTGCTTGAATCAAACACTCATTTTTTTTGTGTTCACATTCCAAATGCCATAAAAGTCACCATGTTTCGTACCATTCTGATGAAGCTGTAATTTAAAAAAATTCAAAACAACATTTTTCAGTCAAACACTGTAAGAAGTGATACACTATACTTACTCAGTAAAATTGTGTCAGCAGATTACAAGCAATATTAATTAAATTTAACACGTAAGAATTAATTAGAATTAATCAAATGAGATGCTTACAAATTAGCCATTCAAAATGAGTAAAACTGCACAAAAATCTTGGTTTCACTAGAAACCCAAAAAAAAAAAAAAAAGCCCTAAGCTAACAAATACTGTAATGCATGCCAGAATATTATTTGGGAATCAAGAAACACCCTTCAAAAACATAATAAAAACATAAAAGAAAGAAAATCATAACAGAAGAAAATATGTTTTAAGTTACAATTACAGTGGTCATCAAGAATCAGCATATGTATATTAACAACGGTGATTAGACAATTCAGATCATAATTCATGCTCCAATGCATGATGGGAGCCATGGATGAGTGATGAGACGCCCACTCGTTCATCTTCACCCGAATTCTAACAAGCATCACCTGTTCCTCGTTGAGCCATGCCCTATATATGGGACACTCTGTCACTTGCTCATTGTCTGGTCTACTGTTCACATGCTGAATCTGATGATCCTTCCTGTTTGTGCTCAACCTGTGTGGCGTGGCTCATTCCTTGGACTTTTGGACTTCTACTGTTTACAAGAGCATTCAGTTAAGAACATCTTTTACTGCTTTATGCTTTGTCTTTTAATCCTCTGGGGTCTGAGGGTGTTTTGGGGCCATGGAGAAGTTTTGACATGCCCTCACATTTGTGCTTTTTTCAGTATCTTAAAAACATATTCATGGCTAAAGTCTGGCTACACTGTAATCAGCACAAACTGGGCTACAATAATATGTAAGAAACATGAATGTACATGTTTCGGTTTTTGAGAAAACAACGTTTATGCGTGGTTAGTGAAAAACTAAAATTTTTAAGTCACTGAAATAAGACCATTAAACACATTCAGAACATTAGTTCACAAGACTTTTGAGAACTGGATGTGGTAGGCTAGAGTTTTTTCTACATAAAGATGTGAAAATCATCTCATTCACTCGTTCAGAGAAAACAATATATTAATGTAAATTTTCTAAGACATGTTTTGTGATCGAAAGGGAATATGCGAAGGAGTGGCAATGACCCATGAATATTTAGCAATTCACACCTGAGAGACAAAGAGCCCTCCCTAATGGCCCATCAATGAGACTGTGACTGTCAGGTAGAAACAATGAGAGATTCAAAGAATGGAGTTTTAGATTATTTGTATTTTATTTACAACACAGTATCATCAAAATATACATAATGAAGGTCAAATACAAATTATTGAGCACCCTGATCTAACCACAGAGATGTGAACAGACTTTGTGTAGTTTCTGAAAACTGTTTTCTGGATTCTGTTCAACAAGTGAACAAAGTAAATCATACCTGATATCTCTAAACTCATCATCAGTAGTCAAGGAACTAGAATATGTGTAGTTGAACACCTGATCTTAGTACAGCGCTCTCAGTTTGAAAGACAGCAGGATTCATCTGTTGTGCAGGTATCAGCTCACTAAAAAACAAACAACATAAGAAAAACATCTGTGAGCATGTTAATATCAGGAGCATCTATAATATATATATATATATGTATATATATATATATATATATGTATATATATATATATATATATATATATATATAGGGGTGTAACGGTTCACAAAAATCACGGTTCGGTTCGATACGACACAGTGGTGTCACGGTTCGGTATGTTTTCAATACAGCAAAAATAAAAAAAAATGCCAGATAATTTATTTGATTTTTTTTCACTTTTTTATTTATTAAAACATCAAAAAAAGTATGATCTTGTTTTTTTCTTTTACTTTAAACAATGATGGAGCTATTCTTCACCCATCTTCTGGGGTTTCTTTTTAGCAGCATATAAAACAAAACCAAAAAGCTCCTGATAAAATTTTTTTTATGTAATATTGTAGTAGTTATAAACTAATAGAAAGACGTCCAGCTGTCTGTTGTCAAAGCAATCGCTGGTGCTTCGGCAAACTGGTTCTCTATTTGGGCTTTTGTTTTCCTGTACAAAGCAGGAATTATTATTAGCCGCTTTTCCACTATCGGGCCGAACCGTTCTCTTCGCTTAACCGTTCCATTCCGTGCCGATCCGGGTCAGTCAGCACGGATACGGTTTCATTTTCCACTGTGGTGCCGATAACGGAACTCTTTGGAATGTAAATACAAATGCGTTAGTCGTTGCCTTGTTAACGCAATTGTAATACAAACAGAGATTTGATCAGATATTTCTGTTTTTGGGACTTCGTTAAATAACAGAAAAAAAGGACACAACTATAAACAACGCAAAAAATAAAATAAACAGAAGGCGACGACAGGTATAGGTTACCAACAAATGCTGAGGGGATGTGCATGCCAACGGAGACGGACACAGAAGGTAAAACCTTTCTGAAAACCAACACATTTATTGACAGTATTAATGCATGAGCTATGAACGCAGCGTAACAGCTGTTTACTTGGCTGTTTGATCATACAGCGCGCTTTCGCTTAGCACACACATTCTATCAGCACGGTTTGGCACGGTTGTCTAACCGTGCCGAGAATTCCGGGCCGAGAACAGTTTGTAATCGTGCCGTATCAGGCTCAGGTGGAAACACAACTGGAACCGGACCTGACCGTTATAAGAACCGTTCGGCACGATAGTGGAAAAGCGGCTTACACACTTTATTAAGTTGGCTTGGGAAAGCCAACTTACTGAAATCCTATTTAAACTTATTATTAGGTTGGCTTGAGAAAGCCAACCTACTGATCTGCTACTTAAGCTTATTATTATTAAGTTGGCTTGAGAAAGCCAACTTACTGAAATCCGACTTAAACTTATAGTTATTAAGTTGGCTTGAGAAAGCCAACTTACTGATCTACTATTTAAACTTCTTATTATTAAGTTGGCTTGAGAAAGCCAACTTACTGAAATCCGACTTAAACTTAAAGTTATTAAGTTGGCTTGAGAAAGCCAACTTACTGAAATCCGACTTAAACTTATAGTTATTAAGTTGGCTTGAGAAAGCCAACTTACTGAAATCCGACTTAAACTTATAGTTATTAAGTTGGCTTGAGAAAGCCAACCTACTGATCTGCTACTTAAGCTTATTATTAAGTTGGCTTGAGAAAGCCAACTTACTGATCTACTATTTAAACTTCTTATTATTAGGTTGGCTTGAGAAAGCCAACCTACTGATCTGCTACTTAAGCTTATTATTATTAAGTTGGCTTGAGAAAGCCAACTTACTGAAATCCGACTTAAACTTATAGTTATTAAGTTGGCTTGAGAAAGCCAACTTACTGAAATCCGACTTAAACTTATAGTTAAGTTGGCTTGAGAAAGCCAACTTACTGAAATCCGACTTAAACTTATAGTTATTATTATTATTATTAAGTTGGCTTGGGAAAGCCAACTTACTGAAATCCTATTTAAACTTATTATTAAGTTGGCTTGGGAAAGCCAACTTACTGAAATCCTATTTAAACTTATTATTAAGTTGGCTTGGGAAAGCCAACTTACTGAAATCCTATTTAAACGTATTATTATTCTTCTTCTTATTATTTTTCTGGCCGCAAATTTTTTGGACACCTACTCCTCCTAGACCGTTCAAGCTACATACTCCAAACTCGGGTCAGATCTTCATACTGTTCTGACTTAGTGTGCTATATCTTTTCAGACTGGTTTGAGTTACTGTTTTCTTAAAAATTAATATTAAAAATCATAAAAAGTCCCATAGACTTTCATTGACCAAAAGTCCATGTCTGTTTGAACTATGTTTAATGTAAACTGCTAGAAGCCATTGATACTCAATTAAGCTTTAAGATATCTATGTTCTTTCTAACTAATAACTAATCTATCTATCTATCTATCTATCTATCTATCTAT